>APFE031034148.1:42662-55294 GCA_000404065.3 Pinus taeda
AATAAAAATAAAAATTAAAAAACATATTATCATTATATATAAAAATTAAAACATATTAATATTATAAAATTTCATAATTAATAAAAATAATAAAAATCATTATCATCTCAGCCAACTTGCTGGGTTCTCCAAAAATCTTCCTTCCTCCATCTATTTATTTCCTCTCCGCTGCTCTTCTATCATCATCATTCTCTCATCCTAAAGATGGATCCCACTTGGGATTCGAAACGTCGGTTCAAAAATGATAAAACTGTGGATTCTCTGGTCATTCATTCAATAGATTCAAGCCACAGAAATCTGAAATCCATAGTGTCCTAGATTTCACCCAAAACACCCTATACCTAGGGTTCACATATTGTTCCTAGCTACCTTTCATTGATTACTTCCTCTACCTTATATCTAACAAACACAATAATTTATTCACATCTTATATTATTCTAAGCATGTTTTTAGATATCATGTTTCAATCATAAGGAAAGGTAGATCATATAGAAATAGAGGAGTTGCTAGAGATAGTGGAAGAAAAATCTCAGCAAGAGCCATGAAAGAGGATGTTGTAGTTTTTCAAAAATATGTGGAATAGGAAGGAGAAACAATAATTCATATGGAAACTTCACAAAAATATATGATAAATCCAATGTTCAATGTCATCATTGTAAAAAAGTTATACATTATGCATCTAAATGTAAAAAAATAAATATGATATGAATAAAAAATATAGAAATTTTATTAAAAGAGAAGAAACCAAAACTGAAAACATGGAAAGTAACTTCTCAGCATCATACGAGAATTATTCAATCTTCATGTATATTTTTCTCAATATTCCCAACAATATCAATACCAATATCAACAACTTTAATCTTGAGCCCTGTCAGTAATACATGAAACTATGCACGACAAGATTTGTTCACATTAAAAATATTTTTAAACAATAAACATTAAACATAAGATAGATTCAGGAAAACACATTAAATAAGAAAAATGAAATGTACCATCTCCTTAGGCCTCAATTTCCATCATCTCATCATTTTTGCATTCTATAAAGTGAAAATCAAAGTTAATATATGGCTTTGTGAATTTAGAAATATACAAAATAGATTAAAATATTCTTAAAAATATTTATCGATACTTGTGTCATTCATGTAAAGTGTGTAATTCTTATCTCCTCATTGATAAGCCCTTGGTTCATCCCACTTCCTTGAAAATTAAACATAAAGTATGAGTCATACATGTATGTGACCTTAAGTCATTCACAATTTCAAGGAAAAAAATCTATATACATAGTAATATTTGTGTTTCATGTACATCAACATGTTGATGATGTTGTGATTCATGTACTATGGTATGCGCACTTCATTCAAAAGTGCGTAAAACTGCAGAATTTCAAATAAATATATGTGTTATTTGGAGACAAAATGTATATACAGTTCAACATAATAAATTTATGTAGCGTGAATTATAGCTAATCTTGTAAATGTGATTTTATAGTTCATTAATCATAGCTTCTTAAAAATACCTCCCCAATGCTCTGATGATCACTTGCCATTAATAACTCATAATGATCTCTACAAGTTGTTGCATATAGCTCGAGATCTTGATGTTCCATCTCTCTAAGTGTCTCATTAGGAAGATTAACAAATGGAGGAATCTCGTCCTCACTCTCTAAACATTGTCTCTTCCCTAAAGTAGCTCTCACCCCTTCCAAAGCAACCTCAATACACTCCCTAGTCTTCTCCCATGTCTCAGCTACTATGTCGAATGAATTAACAAGCTCATTATGAATGAAACCAATCTAGGTGTTCAAGGTTTTAAATGAGGTGTTGTAACCCTAAATTCAACATCTCGCATAACATCAGGTCGTTCATATGTACGACCTTTTCCATCTCCATAGAATTTGGATCCCATATTTGTATAATTGGGATCCATGTGCTCCCTAAATTCAACATACAACATTCTTGCAAAATATCGAGGCTCGTCGTCATTGTTGGGGAACTTCGTGTATGCTTATAGGAATTTCTTATAAATAAATGGTGCAATATTAGGATCATTAAATCTTGCAACCTTTAGATGTTTTTTGTCTTCAGGTTGCAAGTCAAATAATGACAAGGCATGCTCTTTGATGACCCTTCTTTTCACTTCATTATAGGGGTGACAACCAATAACTGATGATCTCCTCTTATGTATCATGTCAAAAAAACTCAGGTTGATGGTCCAACTGTAATATATGCCTCTATGAGATTGTCCAAACTAGTGAAAGCCATTTGGAGACAAACTCAAGTAGGGATAGAGAGATCACAAATTTCTGACTAATGGCACAATCTCGTAGAATTATCCTTCATACTATCAATAGTAAGTAGGGGCATGTTGTATTCCCAAGGAATCTCCTCAGGAACATCTTTAGGATGCACATAAAGAGGATCATAGCCTAGATTGTGGGCATATTGTTTCCCCCTACAACCTCTCTTGCCACGATGAGGCGAAACAGGAAGAGGATGATCAATACCTATAACATGTAAAACGTTCACATATTATTTAAATGTAAATAAATTGCAATTGTAATTGATTCCAATTTTTAAAAAATGTCTACATTTAAAATTACCTACTAAAAAAGAACCTCATTCTCTGAGTCGCTCATTGCAGGATGATTTTCCCCTTATAAGGAAATAAATTCAGAGCCATTACGCCTATATAAAACATCAAATTGTCACTCATGCACAAGTATGAGACACAGGATAACTTCCAGCATTAAACATGCCTTGGAAAATATATATGTTCATATTTCACTTGAACAGCCCTCGGCATGTGGCTCAGAATGAATATGGCCAACCTGAGGCTCATGTCATTCTCCTATGGATGATGATTTTTTTTCACATTAAATACAGTGAAAGAAGAAATTATTCAGATTGTAAACATTAAATGTTTACTGTAGAATCAAACATCTAAATGTACCATCCGTAGAAGACCCAACAAAATTGCACTCTCCCAGAACCAACTCTATCAGATGATTGGTTGGATGTCATATGTGGATTAGTATCATAAGATATTGCATCCACACATGGGTGCGAATCAATATGGCCAACCTCTAGTCCAACCCATGCACCTATTGAAAACATTTTTTCACGTTAAACATGTGTTAAGGAAGATTATTCACTTGTTGAAAATTAAATTTATAACATAGAATTGAACATGCTAAGTAATCCAACATTTTCCTATACTACGCTCAATAGACCCCGTAGAATTTTGTCTATGCGTATAACCAAATCTATAAAAATATTGGTTGGTTCACATAGGTGGAGAAGTAGCATAAGAAAATAAATGCATGTGTTAGTTTGAATTAATATGGCCAATCCTAGGCCCAACCCATGCACCTCACAATCAAATTTATTGCATAGACTAAAACATGTTTACTAGAAATTGAATTTGTACTTGTATCATGGGTGTTAGACCCCTCGAAACAATGTCTATTATTCCTCTCGGTACCCGAAACTATGCTTCCCATGGAGCGGCCTTACAAGGGACCACTGGAGGGGTTGCTCAATGCCATTATTCCTACATACAAGAGGAATAGTTATTAATATTAGATTTGCTTTTGATAAATATCAAATTTGCTTTTGACATAGAACTTGTGTTCTTTAAAATCATTCATCGTCAAAAAAAATATTCTTTTGTATTTATCACAAAGTATTTATTTTATTCTCAAGAGTTTATAATTTCAAAATCTTATTATTACTCATAAATAAACTAACAAACTTAGAAATCAACAGAGCCATTACGCCCTATACAAAACATCAAATTTTCACTTTGTACAAGTATGAGACACAGGATAATTTCCAACATTAAACATGTCTTGAATACGATTTATGTTCATATTTCACCTTAATGCCCTTCGACATTTGGATAAGAATGAATATGGCTAACTTGAGGCTCATGCCATGCTCTTGTGGATGACAATAAATTTTCACATTAAATACAGTCAAAGAAGAAACTATTCAGATGGTAAACATTAATTTTTTACAGTAGACTTGAGCATGTTAACTAGAAATCAAACATGTACCTATACCATCCTAGAAGACCCAACAAAATTGTGTCTACTCCCAAAACCAACTCTATTGGATGATTGGTTGGATGTTGTACATAGAGTAGTATCATAATACACTTCATCCATGCGTGGGTGTGAAAAAATATGGAGAACCTTATGCCTAACCTATGCACCTATCCACAACAATATTTTTTCACATTAAACATGTATAAAAGAACATTATTCACTTGTTGAACATTAAGTTTATAGCATAGACTTGAACATGCTAAGCAATTCAATGTGTAAATGTACTACACCTAATAGACCCCATAGAATTGTGTCTATGCATAAAACCAAATCTATCAAAAAATTGGTTGGTTCTCACAGGTAGAGTAGTAGCATAAGAAACTAAATGCATGTGTCAGTTTGAATCAATATGAACAATCCTAGGCCCAACCCCTGCCCCTGTCAACACAAATTATAACGTAGACTTGAACATTAAATTTATAGCATAGACTTGAACATTAAATTTATAGCGTAGACTTGAACATGTTTACTAGCACTCGAATATGTACATGTATCATGGGTGTTATACCCCTCAAAACGATGCATATTATGCCTCTCGGTACTTGACAATGCACCTCCCATGGAGCGGCCTTGCAAGGGGCCACTAGAGGGGTTGTTTGATGCCATTGATCCTAAATACGAGAGGACTAGTTATTAATATTGGATTTTCTTTGATACATATCATAATTTCTTCTGGCATACAACTTGTGTCCTTTAAAATCAATCATCACCAAAAAATAGATTCTATAGTATTTATCACAAAGTATTTACTTTATTCTTAAGATTTTTCAATTTCAAAACCTTATTATTACTCATAAATAAATTAACAAATTTAGAAATTAATACTTATCTGTATGTCTACATTGAGGTTCTCCAATATGGAATTGGTAAATTAAAATTGCATTAAAATAAAAAATCCCCAAATGGAACAAAAATAAGTATAGAGAAGACATACTAATATTTATGAAAATAATCTGACCTCTACTTTTTTAGACTACATCCTATATAGCAGAATAAAAAACGACACATTGTTATACAACTCCTTATAAGATAACAAACATAATATGTTATCAAGTGAAAGGAAGATGCTAATTTTATCAAGGAATCAAACAACTATGTAAAATATTTAAAAGTTCATGGATATGCATTGGAGGTTGCTTATCATTATGGTCTTGTTGATCCTACCATTAATGCAAAGGAGGCGATGGAAGAAATAAACAGTATGTTTTGGAAGCCACATCAATTTGAAAAATTAAAAGAAAAAAACTCAACCACCAATAGTGGAAATTGTTAAGCAACCTACTGAAACATTTCATATATTTACTGATGAAAACTTGGAAGAACAAGATTCTTCTATTTCACCTTTCAAAAATTTTGAGGTTTTTTAGAATAGAATCTTATGAATGATTCCCTAAAGGAACTTCTAGGAAAGTGTCTTCACCTATGAATAATACACTTGTCCAAGGTTTGCAGATATTATCTGATAAGAGTGAAAACAAGACTTCCGAAGAGTACAATGTATTCAAAGATAAGGGACTATATGTACCAGTTGAAATATTTCAAGATAGACATGTCGCTTCTACAGTTAGTTTGCCTCCTAATTTTACTAGTGAAGACACAACTATCATAATAAAATTTGGATATTATGTTATATTGTTGGTACTAATTGTTAGCACTCTGTAATTTAATTTAGGATGAAAAAAAGGATTACAAAGGCAACCACATACCACTTTTAGGCTAGAATCTAGCCCTTCTAGCCTTGGAGAGGGCTCTCTCACTAAGGTTTTCTCAATCAATTAAATGACAGAATGATTTATGATCTTAGGCTAGTTATGCATATCATCAAAGTGAAAAAGTAAATAAATAAATTTGTGGCTACAGGGTGAAAGAGAGATCCATTGGGCATGGAGTCAAAATAATGTTCAGTAACCAATCGCAATTAACAGAGCATTTTGAACTAGGGAAAGGTTGGTAGACTCTTGTATCTACAAAATTTGTTGTATTGTGGCTGGGATAAAATGAGAGTAAGGATCCATTAAATATAAAGCATGTATAGATGAATTCTTTATCTAACTTTAGAAGAAAACACTAAAATTTTTTGACGAGTATGAGAAAGGTACCGATGTAAATTATGCAACATTATTTTCTTTCAAACAATTAAGAAGCAAAGACATGTGAAGACTAGAAGGGAAGACAAATCACAAAGAGGCACATCACCATTATGTCTGACACAAGAATCCTAGAACAAAACCTTCTCTGTATTGATGTATTAATCATTGTTTTAAAACTCTCTCCATTGCTTATGAAGTTTTCAAAAGATACACTCTATTCCAGGGAAAATGTTAGGGGCTAATATTCGCCCATGGGCTAATTTTCTATACTTTTTCCAAAAACAAGATTCATTAATTTCCATTTTTTTATAAAAATAATTCACCCAAATTTTATATAATGAAATTATTTTACCCTAAAAATTGCCAAAAACTATATTAAAAATATTATAAGTTTGAATATTTTTACAAAAATATCTCCAAGAATTTTATAGATTTCATATTATGGACTAGTGGGTTTCACCAAGGTTTCTAAACTTTAAGATAAATTTTCATCCTTAAAATTTTCCCTGCTCTATTCACTCTTGAACCCAACCCTTTCTACATTAAGATTCATGAATTATATACACTATGCTCTTCCTAAGTCAAAGGGGGTTGAAATACACCTATTCCCACAATAGATAAAACTAATTACATGATAATAGCAAAACCAAAACCACTTTCTTAGGTACTAGAAAACTACCTTTGACCTATTTATTACAACTTGCTTACACATTAAATACATTGAACTCGTACAAAATCAAATTAAAAGTTTTCAAATGGTAAATAATTTCTATTGTGGTCATAAAACTCCTCTTTTGCCAACACTAGAGTGAAAAAAAATTGTTCAAAAATCGAAATTGTCTCTGTACACAGTAGATCTGCTGTGAATCTCCACTTGTGTAGTAGTACAAGTTGTCCATACCTTTGGTCCATCTCTAAAAGGATGAAAGTAATGGGTTGTCTTGAAATTTCCCCGAGAAGTTTATGAACTCATGAAACAACTTCAAAACTAAAAGCATGCCTATGAACCACTATCTCCCTTTTGTTATCAAATTCGTAGCAAACTTGTGCAGCACCTTCCCTGCCTCCTTTGCATAGCAACTATATTTTTTTAATATATCCTAAATGGTAAGCCGGATTGAGCTGTTTTTTTATATAAATTTAATGTCATTATAACCCTTCTCCATAAAAACTTTAAGTCAAATCTGACTCCTGGATGTCGAGAAAATCAAAAAATGGTTGTATATGACAGTGGCTCATTTCTCCAAAACCGTGAAGCATTTTAACCTGAAATTTAGTGAGTGTATTTATCTTAGCCTCGTGCATCTCCTGTAAAATTTTTAGGGAAAACGGGTACAGGGTTTAAGATATATGGTGAAAATATGTTTGCGCAACGAGTTGTCTTTGCATGGCTTTAATCACATGCTTGAACTCTGGCTGAGAAAAAATGGATGATTGATGATGTTTCCATCCTTTTAAACCTATTTTAACTTCCCACACTCAAAAATAATGCCAAAAAAATATTTTTTAATTAAACCCTAATTCTTCTAAAAGTCGTGCAACAAGAAGTACAACAACTCATTGGTTATCATGCTTCCAACCATCTTTTGGACTTCTAAACATGTTTAGTAGGTGGAAGACAACCCATAAAACATTGGAAACTTGTTTAAAAAAAATTTCTTAAGTTGCAAACCTCCATATTTGAAAATTACTGCTCACATAATAATTGGATCAAACTCCAACAACTTCAATGACAAATAGCAGTGTCCTCTTCTCGTCCTCCAAAGTGTTTCAAAGCATATGTTAGTTTTGAATGATTGAAATGAAAATGGTAAGGAACTTTTGAAAGCTTCATACACTTCTAGGATTTTCTTTTAAACTAATGATGACCCACTGATAAGTGGTGTTTTTTAAATAATGGTAG
The DNA here is from genome assembly GCA_000404065.3 of Pinus taeda. NCBI lineage: Eukaryota > Viridiplantae > Streptophyta > Pinopsida > Pinales > Pinaceae > Pinus > Pinus taeda. The sequence goes on from APFE031034148.1 coordinate 50,761, forward strand.
CATGAAATGACTAACCATAACTAATCCCTATAACTGGCATGACTAAGCATAAAACACTCATGATTACCAAATATTTCATGACATGACCAATTACCCCTTACTATTACCCTTTTTATGATGATTTTTCATGACACTAAACTTTTCCTTGACCAAATAGGCCTCTTTCAATATTAGAACCTTTTTCATGGGAATTAATCCTAAACCATATTCACAAAAGACCCTTTTAAACCATAATACCCATGAAATCAAGACTGAAATTTACAAATTGACGTCAAGTACATAGAAATATTGAAATGACTAAGATACCTATAATATAGGACCCTAAAATTGGCTCCAATGGGGATGGAATCCTCCCTGCGAGGTGTTAAGAACACTATAGACCATGTGCCTGACCATCATCATTCCTACAACCTATTCCTACTCTAAAACCACTGCAGCTGAAACCCAACTAGAAATCTGTTCCAATCCTCAACTGAAACAAATCCATTCTTCAAACTGAAAACTCAATCGTGCATTGAAAACTGAAAACTCTGCTACAAACTGAAACTAAAAAGAATTCTCATGGTGTTGACCTTATTCATCACACCTACCTACTCAAAAATTTTGGAAACATCTATTAGATCAGGTAATAGAAAAATGCTAGTGTAACCATAAAGCAAATGGTTGTTTGATCATTTTTTGCTTATATTTTCATCAAGCAAAAAGAAACATTTGGAGAATGGCAACTCATACTCCATCTTAAATCCAATTCTTGTACCGGTGAGCAACATAAAATCTCTTGATAATTCCAATAAGCAGGAAAAATAATCTTTAATAATAGGAATGTTCATTATGTTAATTCTTGTTGATGGGCAAAAGGAAGAAGAAAAGCTGCATTCTCTTGTTTCATTTCTTCAATTTCAGTGCAATCCTTATGATCATTTTCAAATGAAAAAACATAAGTCTACTTAGCATCTTTTTAATCTACAACAAAAAACTTTGTATGTTCTTGAAAGGCTTCAAATGAAACAGTCACATCATGGACAACATGAATGACAAAAATTAATCCATCACATGATTCAAGAGGCATGAAATCTTGAATTATTTCTTTGTTTTCCAAAGGGTCTCAAACAACTTTCTCTTCATTATCCTCTTGTAACTGTGGAGTATAGTTGTCATTATTTAGCTCATTGATTTCATGAATAACACGTACATATTCATTTAAAGTGAGCTCATTGTTTTGAGTTTCTATACATGAATTTTAGAACTCAATATTTGATAAGATTGTTCTTGGAATAAAGACCCAGGAAATAAAAGGTATAATGAAAATTTTGATTGTTTATCTTGTTCTTTATCTTGGTGACTTAACATCTGACAATAATGCCACAAATTTTCTTCAAACTCAGTAGACGAATCATAATTGTTTGCATCAGGATGTTGATCTACTTCATTTTCACGCAAGAGAGAAGTTACCATTTATTCTTGGTGATGAAAAGGTTTCTCTTACAAAGCTTCTTGTATTTGTTCATCCATGAACTCTTCATCGTCGTAATAATTTTCTAGATTTTGAATGAAATCCTCAAAATTGTCACAACAATTCTCAACCAATGACAAAGAAGGATGAGATTCTTTGTATTTCTCAAAAAATACTAAATGAAAATCTTTAATGGAATACAAGCTACCAGGTGGAAACCTTCATATCAATATCTTGCTTTTTCCTCCAAGGTAGCCATGAACATCTTCATGAAAATCAACCTTTAGCTTACGCACATGCATGTGAAATTTAACCAAGTGAAGTGTAGCATCATCTCCTACCTGATCTATGAATTTTGGAAAATAGATTTGCCAATCTAAATTGGGCATGTGATTCAAAAAACCTGGAATGTGATCACATTTTAGAGCATACCTTACAGATATAGAACTTATCTTGACCCAGTAGAGTTTCCAATAAAACCATGATTTCTGGATCCTACTGTCAGTGGAGTCTTTGGATTAGGTTGAAACTTGATTAGAGTTTCCACATGAATGGTACAACCTTCATGTGTCTGACTTATGTCCACCACTAGCAATCAAATATGAAACTTTGAAACCTTTAGTTCCCGGAGAAGATGAAACCTTTAGTTCCCCTGAAACGATGCCACTATGTTATCACTCTGTAATTTCCTTTATTTTGAAAAAAAGTATCACAAAGGTAAACATAGACCACTTTTAGGCTAGAATACAAGCCTTCTAGCCTTGGAGAGGGCTCTCTCAATAAGGTTTTCTTAGTCAATTAAATGACTAAATGATTTTTATCTTAGGCTAGTTATGCAGATCCTCAAAGTGAATTTTTTTTAAAGTTGTGGCTATAGGGTGAAAGAGAGATCCATTGGGTATGGATTCAAAATAATGTTCAGCAACCAATCACAATCAATGGAGCAGTTTGAACAAGGGTGAGATAGGCGGACTCCTAAATCTACAAAATTTGTTGTAGTGTGGCTGGGATGAAATGAGAGTAAGGATCCATTAAATATAAAGCATGTATAGATGAATTATATATCTAACTTCAGAAGAAAACAATGAAATTGTTTGACAAGCATGAGCTTGGTATCGATGTAAATTCTGAAACATAATTTTCTTTCAAACAATTAAGAAGAAAAGTACATGTGAAAACTAGAATGGGAGACAAATCACAAAGAGAGGCACATCACCATTATGTCTGACACGAGAATTATGGAACAAAATTGTCTCTGTATTGATGTATTGATCACTACTTTAAAACTTTCTCTACTAGTTACAAAGTTTTCAAAAGATACACTCTATTGACTTAGTTACCGGAGAACCCACAGTAAGAACCATTTTTTGCCAACGTTTTGAATCCCAACCGGGATCCATCATCAGGACCAAATGAATGCTTGATAGAAGAAGAGTTGATTTTAGAGATAAATAGTAAAGAGGACAGAAAATTAAGAAGAAGGTCGGCTGTCACTATTTCCTTTTGATGAGAGGTCGGCCAATCTTATTAATAATTTTTAATAAATTTTTTTAATATAAATCAAGAATTATTATTATTAATGTATTTATTTATAATATTATGCTAACAATATTAATAAATTAAATTAATAATGAGAATTTTATTATTATAATAATAAAAAATAATAATCAAAATTTAATATAAATTGTTACAATAGAATAATATTAACAAATTTTACTATTTAGATTCTCTGATTATAATAAAATTATTATATAATTGGAAAATTAAATAATAATATATTATTATTATTATTATTCAAATATAATTACATTAATAATATAACTTGGAATATTGAATTAATATTAAATATTTAATATTTATTAAATACATGTTTAGGGTTTGGGAATAATATTAGAATTATTAAAATGAATTAATGTTAATAATTATTGCTATATATTATTAAAATTGATGTTAAACTAATATAAAGAAATAATTAATGAAATGATATAGATTATTATGAATTAGAATTATTATTAACAAATTTTACTAATCAGATTCCTCTTATTATAATAAAATATTATTAATATTAATTGTAAATATTAATAATAATTATTTTATTATTATATATTATAGTTGATACTGATAATTAATTTAATATATTAATTTGGGAACTATTGAATTAATATTAATATTTTATATATAATATGTTAGTATAATAAGTATTATTATGGTTATCTTTTGCTTATATATATATAGGATAGTTATTATTATAATTACAATATTAATTAGGAACTAATTATGATTATTATAATTTTAATTTTAAAATTATTAAACCTAGGTTACTAATTTAATTAGATTAGAAAAGAAGCATTTAGTCTCAACCTTTAAGTGTTTAGGCTACAAAGAAAATGAGATTAAAAGAGCAATAATGAAAGCCGAAAAAAAGATGTTAACTCATGAACCTAAGGCCCGTGATCAGCCTCAGTGTGGTAGCGTTTTTCTACCTTATATTCATGGAGTTACTGATAGGATTGCTAAGATCCTAAGGAAGAATAACATAAGTACCCAGTTCTCCACCCCGGGGACTATTAGGCAAGGTATGAGATCTGTCAAGGATAGTATTGATAAACATCAGCTTAAAGGGGTCTATAAAATAGATTGCTCACATGGAAAAAGCTACATTGGTGAAACAGGTCGCTCCTTGTAGATTAGACTGAAGGAGCATGGAGCTGATATTAGGAATGAAAGATCTCATACTTCGGCCTTGGCAGAACACTCCTCAAAAACTAAGCACCACATCTATTTAGAAAGCACTTCAATTATCGCTAGAGAGGAGCAACAACATAAGCGGAAGATCAGAGAAGCTCTCGAAATTATCAAGCACCCTCATAATCTCAACAGAGACAATGGGATGGATATTAGTGGAAGCTGGCTTCCCCTAATCAGAGAAATCAAGGTAACCAACTCTTCTTAGTCTTAGCCCTCCTTTCTAATCTAAATAAATTAGTAACCTAGCTTTCATAAATTAAAATAATTATAATTATAATTAGTTCCTAATTAATCATTCACAATTATAATAATAACTATTCCTTTATATATATA
>APFE031034159.1:0-22575 GCA_000404065.3 Pinus taeda
GAGGAGGAGGAGGAGAGAGAGAGGGGGGATAGAGGAGGATAGGGAGAGGTAGAGGGTGAAGGAGAGGGGAATGAAGAGGGTTAAAGAGAGAGATATGTGGGCTGAGAGAGGGTTTAAGGGAGAGGGGGATTGGGAGGAGGAGGTGGAGAGAGCAAGAAAGAGGAAGGGAGAGGGAGAGAGAGGGGGAGGGGGAGAGATAACGAGAGAGAGCACTGGAGAGGGGGAGGACGAAGGGAAGATAATTGGATAGGGGAAGGGAGACAAATGAAGATAGGGCGAGAGAGGGGGAGGGGGAGAGGGAGAGGGAGAGGAAGAGGGAGAGAGAGGGCGATAGGAGGGGGAGAATGAGGGAGGGAGAGAGAATGAGAGGGAGAGAGGGAGAGGGAGAGAGGGAGCAAGAGAGAGGGGGAGGGAGTGAGAGAGATATGGAGGGAAGGAGAGGGAGAAAGAGAGGGAGGGAGGGAAGGAGGAATAGTGGCTGAGGGGGATGGAGAGGAGAAGAGATGGGGAGAGGGGGAGGGTGAGGGAGAGAGATAGAGAGAAAGAGATGGAGATAGGTAATGAGAGAGAGATAATGAGAGCGATATAGACAAAGAGAGAGAGAGAGAGATAGGGTGGGAGATGGAGAGGGGGAGAGAGCGCAAGAGGAGGATCGAGCTATGTCAGGAAAGGGGGCCTAGGAGAGGGAGAGGGAAAGGGTAATGGAGAGAATGGGAGAGAGGGTGAAGAGAGGATGGGGAGAGAGAGGGAGAGAGAGAGAGAGAGAGAGAGAGGCAGAGAGTGAGGGAGGGAGAGGGAGAGAGAAGATGAGAAGAAAGAGTGGGAGAGAGAGAGAGGGAGGGGGGAAGAAACTGGGATACTAGGAGAGGGAGAGGGGGAGTAGGAGCAAGAGAGAGAGAGAGAGAGAGAGAGAGAGAGAGAGAGAGAGGATATAACATCATAATATCAAGGAAAATAATCGAAATGGAATTATAAGAATAGAACATAAAATAAATACAAAATAAAATAAAATATCAAGTTTTACATCCAATGCAACACTTTTCCTAAACCATAACATCACCATGGAATGTTGAAATACATCACTTAAGTGCTAATTTTGATATGCATTTTCTTGTTTATTTCCTATTTCATGACCAACAAGAGGCTATTCCATACTCAAAAGTAGATCCCTCATCTATTATCTTTCTTTTCTAATATATGAAACATAAATTAAGCCATCGTAACATATAAATTTGCTAATAAGAAATTATCCGTCAATCAACCCTAGTTTCCAAAATTATGAAAAGGTATTCATTGTTATGAACTACGAGATCATACTATCAATAAATAAATTCAAAACATTATTATGCCAAAACAATCACGAATCATAGTAAAATCTAAGTTGAATATATCTCAGAAAATGACATTCCCAACTAATTTTCAAATTATAAAATTCATTTTTTATCTCTCTCACATACTCAATTAAATCATACTCTTTAAATTTATTAGTTAACTATCATAATTTTAAAATATAAACGTCCATATCAAATTTAAATTCCAATATACTTATTAATATATTATTTGTAATTTTAATATTAATACCATAATCTTAATTTCATGAACAAGAATCATTACAAAATTATGTATTATAGTTAGATTACATCCGTTGTTTTTAACTATTTATCATTCATAACACTAATATTTTAAAATTTCCATCCACACATTCCAAAACTTACTACTAAAATAAATACATAATGAATAGTACTAAACTTACTCATACTTATATCAAAATACTTGTTCACTTAAAAATATATATACATAAATTTATTTTACTTTTTACATAAAAATTTGTCATAATTTTTTTTTTAATAACTTAAAATGTCTGTAAAATTATATGTTAATTAACCAATAATCTAAACTATTTTTTAAACATTAAATATTCTCATTTATTTAATGACATAAATTTTATCGCCATATATGAAATCCAAAATCTTATTACTATTGATTTCTTTACCAATAATAAACACATGAAACTTATAAATACTAATCACATAGAGTGATACATCATTTAATGAGAGACTTGATTGCCTATGAAGCTTGAATGAACTAGAGATGAAGATTTATCATGTGTGGCTAAATTTTTATTAGATTAATGCCTCCCAGCATGTGCCACAACTTGAGATAAAATGCACACTCCAAACGAGAAAGAAAATGGAGGAAAAAACCAAGGTATATCCATTTCAAGGCAAGGAAAAATTAAATCCTCCTTTTTCATTACTTATAAGTTTATTAGTCCAATAATGCCTCATTATTTACATCATGGTTCATGGCCCATTTCAATTGAAATAAAAAGATCACTGAAATATGTATTTTTTCCTAAGGTTAGCCAATTTTATAAGAAAACATATTTTCAATTGCTCTATCAATTTGTATATTTTGAATTATATGTCCCAAAAATTAATTCTCAGTGGTTTTCTATATTCATTTTTTAGAAGAAAAAATATCTTATATCTTGTTATTCATATTAAGTTATAGATACATTATAGTTTTCATTTTACATGGATACATACAATTCCATTTTACCATGATCACAATATGAGCTTCATCTGAAACACTAGTAGCATACTAATCTTGTTTTGAGGAGAACAATTACAATATACATTAACAATATATTACAAAACTGACAAAATTTGATGTCAAGTCCATGGAGCCTTTCTAGAATGATCGTTCCTTTTTAGTTGTTTAAAATTATCAAATTTTCCTTCTATCTTACCGTTAATTATTATTATATTTCAATAACATTTTGACTTTTCTTCAATTTATTTTCCCATTTTGTTTTGGCAGGGGCTCTCTATTGAGTAGTATTTAAATTTCAAGAGATGGTCTTAATTTCAAGTGGAATAATATATATTCATCTAAACCAATAAATATTTAAGGTTATAAAATAAATTATACTTCTATTGACAACTGTATATTAAATAAACCCCTCAAAGAATGTCAAATTGAAATAGTGTCCTAAATTTTTAAAATCTTAACAATTTAAAGGCTATCTACATTAAAATCACAATGAAATCTCAATAAAACTTAGTAAATAAGAAAACATTTTTATCAAATTTCATTTAAAAATCTAATCATATGTTTCTTTTATTCATTTGATGATATTGAGAAGTATTTGGACTTGCATCATTGAAAATATAAATCTGTGTCCAATGGAAAAGGCTTTCTATTTTTCATTTGTTTCCATACATGATAAATAACATTCCAATTCAAGGTTAAACATTCCAAATTTGCAAAGATGTGAAGATAATTTATTGAAAAGCATCTCAATCTTTTTGGTGAAAAAACCAAATTTATTTGCACCAGAATTTCAAAAAAACATCCAAGTTTCTTGGGAAGAAAACTGAACTTCTTTGCACCGGAATTTCAAGAAAATCATCACACTTTTTTGTTATAGACACTGTTATGTACGTTGCCATAAACTGTGATCTGCTCCTCCTCCTTTAACTGATACGCCTGAAATCTTTATGCACAAGAACTTCAAAAAAAGCGTGTCAGAAGTTGTTGTTATAGACGTTGTAGTAAAGTATGATCCGCTTCACTTTAACGGATCACATTTTTTTTGAGATAAAGGAGCCGTGGCCTGGAATCTTTATGTCATTTTGAAATAGATAATGTTATTGTGCGGTGCATATATATGGGTAAGTTCAACCTAATAGTTCGAAGTTCTTTTTTTGACATCTTCCTCTTCTATCTATCACCTGTATTCAATCGTGTGGTCCATACTCACCTTCCTCTATCTATTTGTCTTCCTTTCACATCACAGCCTTTCGTTGTTTGGGAAAATTTGATGGGTACTTGGGGTACCATCTCCATATTCCTAAACTAACATTTAACTCCTCTACAATGTTGTTATATGCCTAGGGGGGATAATATGGGGTACCAAGGGAGGTACCCAAGGTAATAATGTAATAATGGGATGGGCCATAGTAATAAATAAGGTGGTTAACCCTTAAATGCTTCTTTATTATCAAACCCTTAAGGTAGGGCAACACCATACATTCACTCCTTAAGGAAGGACAACACTCCACAAGCCATATTCTTGTACATACAATAATCCTTGACTATTCCTTGACATCCCTCCATGTAGAGTCTCTAGTCTCTATATAAGCCTCATACATACAATACCATAGATCATTACCATGGTTCCCTCATACCATCCAACTAATAACATGGGCCCATTACATTATTACTAACTACTTGTGGTCCCTTACATGATATGGGTTAACCACCTTATTTATTACTATGGCCCATCCCATTATTACATTATTACCTTCGGTACCTCCCTTGGTACCCCATATTATCCCCCCTAGGCATATAACATCTATACTCTGCATGATTATAAGCATGCAAAGAAAGAGGCGGAAAAGATTAATATACTAAAGCTCGCCACTCTTCCTAATAGACACTTTGATCCAAAAAAAGTCGTCTATAATATTTTAGAGCAGGCCAAACTCACTAAATTTGAACATAAAGAAGATGAGTTTGAAGACTTATTCTCCTCGGCCGAGTCACTATTTCAGGTGCAAGCGATAGCTAAAATGAGATACCACGATGACGGGTTAGTTGAATTTAACAAACTTACAGAGGATAGGTTGCAAACTCTGCCTCTAGATTTGTTAGCCACTGCCCCGATGATAGAGTCAAGCGAACCTAAAAAACAACTTACCAACGAACCTCTTGCTACATTAGAAATTTTTGAAGAAGTCCAAAGAAGAGAGCAGGAGGAACTTCGAAGGAAAGAACAGGAAGAAGCACAGAGGAAAGAACATGAAGAAGCACAAAGGAAATAACAAGAGAGAATACGTGAGGAGGAACAGAGAAGGCAGCAGGAGCATAGCAACAAGGATGTGAATTTCGACACTTAGATTGACCCTAGATTGCTCCAGGAATGGCAGAAATTTGATTCAATTATAAGAAATCTTGAGAGCTCAAGGGATGTCGATACATCCAAGCGGCCGATACACAAGACACAGCATCGAAAGAGGTTCCAAGTGAAGGAACCAGCAGTCTACACCCTACTATAGAATTAGAAATAATTCCCAAGGATCCTTCAGATCAAATCATTTTGCAGGTGGAGGATATTCCTCGATTGGATGTCTTCTATAGCCAAAAACATAGGGTTATAATAAAACGATAGTGGAAAATGAGAAGGATTGATCAACCTTCCCTGTTCCCTGAACAAACAGTAACAGCCAATGTAGTTTGGAAGGAAGAATTCAATTCTTCCGATGACCTGACAAAGTTGTCCCAATATGTTGGAGCCTAATCAGCGTCCACCATCGACAAGGCATCGGAGGTGAGAAATTTGTTAAGAGAAAAGGACCAGGCGATCGCTTCATTAAAACCACAGCTATCAGAGGCACAACAGAAAGCAGAACAACTACAACAACAATTGTCCACACAGCAACAGTTAAATAACAAACTGAACAAACAATTGCATGAAGTGAAACAAAGGGCAGATTCGGGTGCAATTCAGAGACAAAAAGAATTATCGGAGGCATTAGCAAAATTGAAGACAATGAATGAACAGATGGTAAAAACAAAAGATGAACAAATTGCTCAATTATCAGCTCAAGTAGAGAAGTTCAAGAGTCTTCCCTAGCCTGCTGATTTCAGAGTAGAGGCAATACGGATTAATAAGGCTCTAATAACACAAATAATATTATTGTGTCATAAAATTGCCCAAGTTGAACCTCTGTGTGACATAACAACATCTATAATAGATAAATCAGTTGATGCCAGACAGGACTTAGAGCAAGCCGATGAGACCTTAACGGATTTTCTTACTTGGAAGGACACTAATGAGGGACAGACAGCGAACTTGCCTAAAATCTTAGAATCCAATAAAGAAATTCTATTCATGGAGTGGCAGTCCCAATTAATGAAGGCAGAGAGAGCAGTTTCTAGATGAAAATTATCAACGAACAATTTGATTGATTTGATTAACAATACTCTCTATTTATATAACATGATCTCTCAATGTATACTAGGTAAATTACTATCAACCAAAACATCGGAGCAATCATGTTACCAAGAGCTAGAAAAGAATGGGAGATTAATCACAGGGATTAAAAGTTTAACTTGGGACACCTATTGGTTGTTCCTAGAAAAACCATACAGCCAGAGAGCCGCCCTCAAGTGCTTAATGGATGCAATCGGGTGTATCATTCCTGATATACACGATGCCACCTATGCTGCTCAAATCAATTCTCATCTCAGCCGCCCTCAAGAAGTGGAACCAATGCTGGCGATATGCCAACTCAGGTCAAAAGGAAAACAACCAGAGTGATGAATCATGCTGCCGACTACCAGATTACTGTGGGGGAGATATTCAAGATTGAGTTATACCAATTTAGTAGCATTTTAATTTTGTAGTTTGTTAGTTCAGTTTAGTATTTATAGACCCTTTCATGTATTTAGAAAGGGTCGTAATTTTTTGTATACGACTTAAGCCTGAAGTTGCACTACTGTACTTCAGGCATATTCTTTTATGAAAACTGGACCAATTATTCCAATTTTGATAATGAAGCTTTTATGTGGATGTGCGCTACTTCCTTTATTTAAAATTATTTATGAGTCAGAAGAAGGAATTCGAATTGCAATTGATGTTGGGAAAGATTTTCATCTCATATGGTACTATTATCTATGTCTGAATTCATTCTTTTTATGTGAATTGTTATTTGATCATTCTTGCTATTATTGAATATATGCATGTGTTTTAACAACAGTATTTCTACTTTCCACTACTGGATGTTTACAGTTTGGTATTCTTCTAATCATACATGTATCATTAATATAAAAAGAGAAGTGTAACAATGTTTTATCAATTACTTCGTTCAACTATTTGAACGAAGCAATTATTATTTAAATGAATGTCTTTGTTTATTGAATAGTGTCATCTATATGCCTATTAACGAACACAGATCATCAAACGTTGCAATTAGGAATAGAAGCTTCCTGGGATAGAATAATCATTTGTGTTTTCGTTTATAGATTAAGTCTTCCATTCATTATCACTTATTATAAAACCAATCACTCATCCACCCCTTTTATTCATGACTGGGAAACTGGTCCCATTATATCTAGTCAGAGCCACCATCCCAAATGGAAAAGGAGTTGTATTAAGGTCCAGACCGGGTGGTTATCCCCCAATGTTGACGCAGCGATTTTCGGGGCATCAACAAAACCTTAAAGTCTAAGCATTTTATAATATTTTAACAAGAATTATGTAACCTTTTTTACGTGTTTATTAAAATAATTTACTAAAGTGTTATAGACCCTAAACTATAAACCCTAAACCCTAAGCATTGTATAACATTTTAAAAATATTTTTGTAACTTTTCAAAAGTTATTATTAAAATAGTTTACTGAAGTGTTATAAACCATAAACACTGAACCATAAACCTTTAAGTGTTTATAAAAAGAATGTACTAAATTGTTATAAACTCTAAAAACTAAACCCTAAACCCTAAACCCTAAATCCTAAGCATTTTATAACATTTTAAAAAGTGTTTTGTAACTTTTTTTAAGTGCTTATTATAAGAATTTACTAAATTGTTATCAACCCTAAAAAATAAACCCTAAAACCTAAACCATAAACCATAAACTCTAAGAATTTTATAACATTTTAAACCCTAAGCCCTAAACCCTAAACCATAAATACAATTCTTTTTATTTCATTTTGGAAACTAAGTTCTTTATAACATTTTAAGAAGTGTTTTCTAACTTTTTTTAAGTATTTATTAAAAGAATTTACTAAAGTGTTGTAAAACCTAAACCATAAACCTTAACCCGTAAGCATTCCATAACATTTGAAACCCTAAACCTTAAACCCTAATAATTTTATAACATTTTAACAAGTCTTTTCTGACTTTTTTTAATTGTTTATTAAAATACTTTACTAATGTTTTATAATCCCTAATCCCTAAACCCTAAACCCTACACAATAAGCATTTTAAAACTTTTTAAAAAGCATTCTCTAACTTTTTTTAAGTGTTTATCGAAATCATTTACTAAAGTGTTATAAAATGTAAACCATAAACCCTAATAATTTTATAACATTTTAAAAAGTGTTTTGTAATTTTTTTTTAAGTGTTTATGAAAATCATTTACTAAAGTGTTATAAACCCTAACCAATAAATCGTAAACACTCAACCCCAAGAATTTTATAACATTTTAACAAGAATTTTGTAACTTTTATTTAAATCCTTATTAAAAACATTTACTAAACTGTTACAAACCCTAAACCCTAAACCGTAAGAATTTTATAACATTTAAAACGCTAAACACTAAACCTTAAATGCTAAAAGTTTTATAACAATTTAACAAGAATTTTGTAACCTTTTTATAAGTGTTTATTAAAAGCATTTATTAAAGTTTTATAAGTCCTAAATTGTCAACCCTAAACCCTAAGCATCTTATAATATTTTAAAATTCCTTTTGTAACTTTTTTGAAATTTTTATTAGAATAACTTACTAAATTGTTATAAACCATAAAACATAAGTATTTATAACTTTTTAACAAGCATTTTGTAACTTTCTTTAAGTTTTTATTAAAAGAATTTACTAAAGTGTTATAAACCCTAAATGCTAAACCTTAAAACCTAGGCATTTTATAACATTTTAAAAATTGTTCTGTAACTTTTTTAAAGTGTTTATTAAAATAATTTAGTCAAGTGTTTGAAACCATAAACTATAAACACTAAACCCTAAACCCTAACCCGTAAACACTAACCATTTTATAACATTTTAAACCCTAAACCCTAAACCCTATACTGTAAACCCCTAGCATTTTATACCATTTTAAAAAGTGTTTTCTAACTTTCTTTTAAGTGATTATTAAAAGCATTTACTTAAGTGTTATAAAAGAATTTTAACTTAGCATTTTAAAAGTGTTTAAAACCCGAAGAATTTTATAACAATTTAAAAATCATTTTATAACTTTTTCTACGGTGCTTATTAAAAGCATTTGCAAAAGTGTTATAAAACCTAACTGCTAAACCCTGAACCCTAAGAATTTTGTAAGATGTCAAATCCTAAATCCTAAACCATAAAACCTAAACCCTAATCATTTTATAACATTTAAAACCCTAAACCCTAATAATTTTATAACATTGTAACGCATGTTTTATAACTTTTTTTGAAGTGTTTATTAAAAGCATTTACTAAAGTGTTATAAACCCTAAACCCAAAGGAATTTTATAACATTTTAAAAAGTTTTTTATAACTTTTTTAAATTTTTTATTAAAAGCATTTACAAAAAAGTTATAAACCCTAAAACCTAAGAATTTTATAAAATTTCAATACTAAACCCTAAACCCTAAACACTTTATAAGATTTTAAACCCTAAACCCTTAGAATTTTACTTTTAACAAGAATTTTGTAACTTTTTTTAAGTGCTTATTAAAAGAATTTATTGAAGTGTTATAAACCATAAACACCATCCCTAAACTATAAGCATTTTATGACAATTTAAAAAGTGTTTTGTATATATATATTTAAGTGTTTCTTAAAATCATTTACTATGGTATTATAAACCCTAAACCTTAAGCATTTTATAACATTTTAAACCCTAAAAAGTAAGCATTTTATCACATTTTAGGTGTGAATTTACTAAAGCGTTATAAACCCTAAACCATAACCCCTAAGAATTATATAACTTTCTAAGCACAAAACACTAAGAATTTTATAAGATCTTGACAAGAGTATTGTAAATTTTGTTTGTGTTTATTCAAAGAATTTACTAAAGTGTTATAAAACCTAAACCCAAAGGATTTTGTAACATTTTAAACCTTGAACCCTAAACCTTAAACCTTAAGCATTTTATAACATTTTAAAAAGTGTTTTATAACTTTTTTTAAAGTGTTTATTAACAGAACTTATTAATTTTTATAAACTTTAAACCCTAAACACTCAACATTTTATCACATTTTAAACCCTAAACCCTAATTACTAAAGTCTAAACCCTAAGCATTTTATAACATTTTAACAAGTGTTTGTAGACTTTCTTTAAGTTTTTATTAAAATAATTTACTTAAGTGTTATAAACACTAAACCCTAGAATATAAGCATTTTATAACATTTTAAAGTGTTTCATAACTTTTTTTAGTACCTTAACCTAAACCTAAACCCTAAACCTTAAAAGAATTGAATAAAGTGTTATAAGACCTAAACCCTATATCCCAGACCCTAAATCCTAATAATATTTACTAAAGTGTGTTAAGTTATGGTATGTTTTATGCTTATAAGATTTTAATTCTTTTTCTTATTATATTCCACAGATTAGCAATCACATGTACATAAAGTAAAGTGCAGATAGAACATTAAATGATTGATAGAAAACAAGCCAAGATAAGAGACACAAGATGTGGCGGCTAGCCAGGGACAAACCCCACAATGTGTGGGGAAACCCTTTGATAAAATCTTCTTTTATCTTCAATAATTTAGCATAGAGAAATAGTACAATAAATCTGATTCATATCAGCAGTAGCAAACCCTAGATCAGCACCATCAACATTAGCGGCTTCATTATCAAACTAGGGAAGACGATATCTCACAAATCGACCGTCGGATTGACTTCATTCCACCACCAAAAGTTTTGGCTTCTAGAGGAGGTTCAGATGAATCTACAGCATAGTTCCAAAGAGGAGATCTTCTAGGTCTCGCAAGTCAATCTCTACTTCTGCAGTTGCAGCGTCAGTTTCAGTAGTTTCCGACTTCAAACTAGGGCAGTCGATATCTTGGAAACCGTTCATCGAATTGACTTCATTCCACCACCAAAAGTTGCGGCTTTCAGAGGAGGTTCAAACGAACCTACAACACAGTTCCAAAGAGGAGATATTCTAGGCATCGTACGTCAATCTTTACTTCTACAGTTGCAGTGTCAATTTCAGCAGTTTCCGGCTTCAAACTAGGGTAGTCGATATCTTGCAAACCGTTCGTCAGATTGACTTCATTCCACCACCAAAAGGTGTGGCTTTCAGAGGAGGTTCATATGAAACTATAGTGTAGTTGCAAAGAGGAGATCTTCTAGGCCTCGTAAGTCAATCTTTACTTCTGCAGTTGCAGCTTCAAATTCAACAACTTTCGGCTTCACATGTGTGAGAGAGAGAGACCCATTTCAGTGCAGTAGAGAAGAGACTCATATATGCGCAGTAGAGAGAGAGAGATGTGATGAGATGAGTGAGTCCAAATGGGGAAAAGTCCTCTTATATTTATACACAACGTTGGTGGGTGAATAGATGCGACTATTGGGATTCTGAGCCTACATGAGTTGTAGGTCGGCTTGATAATAATTCCATAATCAAAATAAATTCATTTCTCCATGAATACTTTTTGGAATCGGATGATCTTTATATCAATCCTACACCTATCGACGAGAGGAATCTGATAAAAATATTATCAGCCATAAATAAGATGACCCACATGAAGTTTTTCCCTGGTTGCCAATTTTAACACTCCCTCTCAACCATGGAGAACTTCATCTGCAATTTGTCTATCAGTCATCACTATTCATCCATGAAATGCACTGCCCTGTATAGCCTGACCCTTGCCCTGCTCTGCTCAATTCTGCTTGATCTGCTTTGACTTGTTCTACCATGTACTGATCTGTATTGTTTTTCTCTATTTTTCTCTGCTCTTGCATTGTTCTGTTCTGCTCTACTTTTGTCCAAATTATGAAGAAGAAGAAATGATCGAGGATGTATCATGCTAAATAAAAGTTAGTCTCAAAGTACGTACCACTCGTCCCAGACCAATCTCAACCAACCGGAAGTTAGCGTCATAGTGAGTACAACTCCACTGGTCCTAAACCAGTATCATCCTCCACTGACTCAAAGTCAATCTCAGACTGCATACCACTGGTCCCAGACCAGTCTCAGCTGACCCGAAGTCAGCTTCATAGTAAGTACCGCTCCTACCACTAGTCCTAGACCAGTATCGTAGTCTCAGAGAGTGTACCACTTCTCCTAGACTAGTCTCAACCGATCCAAAGTCAGTGTCATATGTACCACTCTCACTGGTCCCAGACCAGTACTGCACTGACACAAAGTCAGTCTCAAAGTATGTACCACTCGTCCCAAAATAGTCTCAACCGACCCGAAGTTAGCGTCATAGTATGGTACAACTCCTACCACTGGTCCCATACCAGTATCATTGATCCTAGACCAATGGAGGTCATCCTAGTATAGGGAGTACGGTAGATACAACGATGCGTCCATTGGTACTAATATGGTCCCTAACTTCATTTCCCTACTCATTGATCAGATGAGAGGTACTTCCCATGAGTCCTAGACTGCATGGGTAGGATGCCTCGACAGGAGAACTAATCAATCCTGTCCTCACAGGAGAACACATCAATCCTGCATCAATCAAAGTGCGTACCACTGGTCCCAGACCAGTCTCAGCTGACTCGAAGTCAGCTTCAAAGTAAGTACCACTCCTACCACTGGTCCCAGACTAGTATCGCAGTTTCAGAGAGTGTACCACTGGTCCCAGACTAGTCTCAACCGACCCGAAGTCAGCGTCATAGTATGTACCACTCTCACTGGTCCCAGACTAGTATTGCACTGACACAAAGTCAGTCTCAGAGTATGTACCACTGGTCCCAGACCAGTCTTAACCGACCCGAAGTCAGCGTCATAGTATGTACCACTCTCACTGGTCCCAGACCAGTACTGCACTGACATGAAGTCAGTCTCGGAGTATGTACCATTGGTCCCAGACCAGTCTCAACCAACCCGAAGTCATCGTCATTGTATGGTACAACTCCTACTACAATCGCCAAGTTGAACACATCAATCCAGGCTTCCATGGAGAACACATCAATCCAGGCCTCACAGGAGAACTAATAATCCTGCTACACAAGAGAGCGAATCATCCTATTCCACAAGAGAGAAAATCATCTTGTTCCACAAGAGAGCGATTCATCTTGTTCCAGTGCACACCAACCAGGGGAGGGTGAGTCACCCTGTGGTCGTTTGTTGCTCCAGTAATAACAGCATGCCCTCAGAGCTCCCAGAGCTCAATGAATGCAACATGCAGGACCCTTGTACAAGTGTTTCTTGCTGACTCCAAGTAATTTGGGAAAATCACAGATTAGATCTTTCCTTGGGGCTTTGATAAGGTGTATCAACATGTACATCATCTTAATGTGATGGAGCCTCCTTGCTCATCACAGTGGTATCCAATGTAATTCTAAACAACTCACTGAAGAGCTTTCGCAACCAGACTACCTCACACGAGGTCATGCTAGCAACAATATATCCTGCTTCGGCTATGCTCAAAAACTACCAACTTCTACTTCCTAATCATCCAAGATACAGAAGTAGATCCCAAGGTGAAACAGCACCCGGAAGTTCTCTTACAGTCCACCACACTGCCTGCCCAATTAGCATCAGTATATCCAAGTAGTCTCACATCTCCGGCAGTGTATCTTAACCCATTGTACCACGAAGATATCTCAGAAGATTCTTGGCATCAATCTAGTGAGGCTCAACCGAATATGAGCTCACTATGCTAACTTCAAAACATATGTTTGGATGGAGGTTCGCCAAGAACATCAATGCGAATGAGTTTATGAAACTCAGAGGCATTTCCCAAATTTGGTTCGACATCACTACCATATAACTTCTAAAGGTTAAGATCCTCGAGGTAGTCACAGGCTTGCAGTCCATCATACCGAATCTTTCCAATATCTTTACCACATATTTTCCTTCAGATAGGAAAATTTCCCTTGGTTTCTACCACACTTCAAGTCCTTGGTCGTTCATTTCAAATTCAGAAGCCAACTCCCTCTTACATTTGTGAATGAGAGGGTCTTCACCTATTAGAAGGAGGTCATCCATATACAACACCAGTATGAGAGGCTTGTCATATTCAACCTTGAAGTAAAGGTTAGGATCGGCTTCACTCCTAGTGAATCCCAGCTTCATCAATTAGCTGTTGATCCTCTCATACCATGCTCGAGTGCTTGCTTCAGCCCATAGAGAGCCTTCTTCAACCTGCATACATGAGATTTTTGATCATAAATTTCAAATCCTTCGGGTTGCTCCATGTAGACCTCTTCTTTGATCGAGCCGTGTAAGAATGCAGTCTTGAAATCCATCAGATGTAGGTTCCATCCTTGTGAAGCGACAAGAGCTATGATCAAGCAGATGGTTGTATATCTAGCAAAAAGTGCAAATATCACATCATAGTCTATACCTTCCTTCTAGGAGAAACAATGAACAACAAAATGATCCTTATACTTTTCCATACTTCCATCTGTTGCATGCTTTATCTTGTAAAGCCATTTGGAAGTAAAAAATGTATTGTCTGAGGTCTGGGAACTACTTCCCAGACATAATTCTCCATAATAGAGTCATACTCTATGGTCATAGCATCCTTCCATACTTAATGCTTGACGACACCTGAGAATGATGAAGGCTCATTTTGTATGATCGTGCTCATGATAGTCAGGTATCCCTTATACCTATTAAGCTTCTTACTTTGACGAAAGGTTCCTTAGGGTGCAGCATGTCCTTCAACATCATCAAGTATCCACCTAAGCCATGAAGGCCTCTTCCTAGAAGAGGAAGGCTCATGTGGATGAGAGTCTATCAGATCCATGGGTTCTTCTACATAAGGCATTGATTCATCAACCTTTTCTTTCGGTTCCCTGGTGTCGGCTTCTTGAGAGCTCCTCAAAGTCGAAAGATTGTTCACCTTGCGATGAACTTTTCTCCAGGAATCTTGGAACCCAATGCTTAATGAGGGCATCAATTTTTTACATATACGACGGTGATTATACTTTCAACCCATAGAAACTTCGGAAGTCTTTAATCATGTGGCATGGCCAGGTCAGCTTCCACAATCGTGCGGTTCTTCCTTTCCACCACACCATTCTGCTCAGTAGTATGTGGTGTAGTAGTCTCCCTCTTAATGTCAACCTTAGGTATGCCTCAGTGAACCAACTCTAATATATCGGAGGTCTTGCTTTGGCTTGAGGGGATTGGTCCCCTTTTGAGCTTTCCTTCGACACATCCCGGACATACACCTTCTTTCTCTACTTGGAATTCAGGCATCCCTGTTATCATCTATCTTACATCGGGTAAAGCTTTGTAATGAAGGTGGGAAAACCTCCGATGCCAAAGTTCGGACTAAAGAGATGTGTCATAAGACATGACACCTAGTAGACTTCCATCGACCTGATATAATGAATCAACACTAAACCCAAGAGTAAAGCCATCTTTAGCACTATTTTTCCTTATACATACCTTGCCATCGTTGAAGGTAACCTTGTAGCTTTTGTCTTCCGTTCCTGAGATGGACACTAGGTTCTTTTTGAGGTCAGGTGCATTTAATTTATCCTGGACTTTCTAGCCTTCTTGAATGGTTGTCCTCTTCCTCGATCCCTAGCACTCCTCTTACCTTTGCTATTGAATTTGTCATTCCTCTGATTTGTCGTCAGAGGGATTTTGATCATCGTCCTGGTGTGAGTCCTTTCTATTGTTTTGACTTCTCCATTTTTCCATTTGTTCTAGGCAGCAGCGGATGCATTTGATGGAGGCTCAACAATATTGCGCCTCACATGATCCAACACTCGATTCTCAAGGGTTAGATCAATAGACATCTTCCATCTGTGATAGTTAGCTTCTCACAGAGCTTGTCTTCAGCAGGAAAGAGTGTTGAGGACCCCATAGTTCTTTTAGGATAGCCTTGCCAATCTTCTCTTTGATGATGTTCTTGCTCTTGCTCAGGCTTTGTCTTCACCTTAGCTCTGATACCATGTTAAGTTATGGTACGTTCTATGCTTATAATAGTTTGCTTCTTTTCCTTATTATATTCCACAGATTAGCAATCACATGTACATAAAGTAAAGTGTAGATAGAACATTAAATGATCGACAGAAAACAAGCCAAGACAAGAGACACAAGATGTGGTGGCTAGCCAGGGACAAACCCCACAATGTGTGGGGAAACACTTTTATCAAATCTTCTTTTATCTTCAATAATTCAGCAAAGAGAAATAGTACAATAAATCTGATTCATATCAACAGTAGCAAACCCTAGATCAGTAGCATCAGCATTAGCGACTTCATTATCAAACTAGGGCAGACGATATCTCACAAACCGACTGTCGGATTGACTTCATTCGACCACCAAAAGTTTTGGCTTCTAGAGGAGGTTTAGATGAGTCTACAGTGTAGTTCCAAAGAGGATTTCTTCTAGGCCTCGCAAGTCAATCTTTACTTCTGCAGTTGCATCGTCAGTTTCAACAGTTTCCGACTTCAAACTAGGGCAGTCGATATCTTGCAAACCGTTCATCGGATTGACTTCATTCCACCACCAAAAGTTGCAGCTTTCGTAGGAGGTTCAGATGAACCTACATCGTAGTTCCAAAGAGGAGATCTTCTAGGCCTCGCAAGTCGATCTTTACTTCTGCAGTTGCAGCGTCAGTTTTAGCAGTTTCTGGCTTCAAACTAGGGCAGTCGATATCTTGCAATCCGTTCATCGGATTGACTTCATTCCACCACCAAATGTTGCGGCCTTCAGAGGAGGTTTAGATGAACCTACACCACAGTTCCAAAGAGGAGATATTCTAGGCCTCGCAAGTCAATCTTTACTTCTGCAGTTGCAGCTTCAAATTCAGCAGGTTCCGGCTTCACATGTGTGAGAGAGAGAGACCCATTTCAGTACAGTAGAGAAGAGACTCATATCTGCGCACTAGAGAGAGAGAGAGATGTGATGAGATGAGTGAATAAAAATGAGGAAAAGTCCTCTTATATTTATACACAACGTTGGTGGGTGAATAGATGTGACTGTTGGGCTTCTAAGCCTACATGAGTTGTAGGTCGGCTTGATAATAATTCCATAATCAAAATAAATTCATATCTCCATGAATACTTATCGGAATCGGACAATATTTATATCAATCCTACACCTCGCGACGAGAGGAATCTAATAAAAATATTATCAACCATGAATAAGATGACCCACATGAAGTTTTACCCTGGTTTCCAATTTTAGCAAAGTGTGATAAACCCTAAACCTTAAACCCTAAGAATTTTATAACATTTTAAACAGTAAACCCTAAATACCAAACCCCAAACCCTAAGAATTTTAAAAAATTTAAAACCTTAAACCCTAAAACCTAGACCCTAAGAATTTTGTAACATTCTAAACCCTCAACTATTAACCCAATACCCTAAACCCTAAGCATTTTATAACATTTTAAACCCCAAACCCTAAGCATTTAAAAAAAACTTAAACCCTAAACTAGAAAACCTAGACCCTAAGAATTTTGTAACATTTTAAACCCTCAACTATTAAACCAATACCCTAAATCCTAAGCATTTTATAACATTTTAAAAAGTCTTTTGTAAAAACTTTGAAGTGTTATAAACCCTAAACATTAATCCCTAAACCAGAAAACCTAAGAATTTTAGGACATTTTAAAAGATGTTTTGTAATTTTTTTTAAGTGTTTATTAAAATAATTTTCTAAAGTGGTATAAACCCTTCACGCTAAACCCTAAGCATTTTACAAATTTCTAAAGCCTAAGAATTTTATAACATTTCAACAAGTGTTTTGTACCTTTTTTCTAATTGTTTATTAAAAGCATTTACTAAAATGCTATAAACACTAAAACCTAAACCCTAAACCTTGAAACCTAAGCATTTTATAATATTTTAACAAGTGTTTTTTAAACAATTTTTTAATTATTCATTAAAAGGAATTACTAAATCGTTATAAAATATAAACGCTAAACCCTAAACACTAAGAATTTTATAACATTTTAACAAGTTTTTTGTAACTCTTATTTAAGTGTTCGTTAAAAACATTTACTCAAGTGTTATAAACCCTAAACCCTAAAATCTAAGCATTCTATAACTTTTTTTAAGTGCTTATTAAAAGAATTTACTAAAGTTTTATAAACCCTCAATCATAAAACCTAAACCTGAAATTAATTTACAAAATTGTCAATATCTTATTATCTTTCAATGCAATCATATTATCTAATTAGCAAAAGAACCACCATCGTATCACATAAACAAACAAAAATTGCTTTCATTTAAAAAAACACATAAAATACACCAACATATACATATAATTTTAAATGAAAAACAATGTCTATAGATAAGTATCAATGTCATGTCATCTAACAAATATATCATGTTATAAAAAAATACAATTTATGGGTACATTTAAAACAAAAATCAAGCCTCTTTTCACATTTAAATAAACAAACACATCCATTTCACATATCTTATAAAAATAAAAATAAAAATCTACTCATGAATCAATTCTTTTATATCATCAATTTTCCAAAAAATAAATAATTACATACAATAAAATAGTACAAAGATATCATTTCACATTATAAATAATAAATTATAAATCAAAACATTCAATTTACAAAAATATTCCTATATAATTTCAAATCAATAAATAATTATACAAACATAAATATAACTCAACAATTCGAGTACAATAATTAAGTGAAAAACTCACTCACCGATAACGATATAAATATAAATGATATAAATCAAATACCATGTGGCATATAGAAACAAATACCCTTAAATATATAATATTAGTTTTATAATTTAACATAAATATTTATTGAATAAATTAAATATTTAAAATAAGAAAACCAAATATTAAAAAAAAAAAAAAATTGTGTATATAAAAATTTGAAATACTTAAATGTAAGAAAATAATTTAAAATAAGTAAATTGAGGTTGACCGATAAATAAGTGGAGTAAAAAGAGAATTCTACCCTATTAATAAGTGGAGTAAAAAGAGAATTCTACCCTATGGATGAGAATAGTGAGAAGCAACTACCTCTTATCAAGTTGAAGGAGATAGTCAAGATATGTGGAAGAGTCCAAAAGCTTTTAAAAGTGGTAGCAAGATTCATCAATTCAGAAGAAAATGCAATATTGAAAGAGTTCAAAAACAACTTAAAGTGTGAAATAGGGAATGATATAGATTTGAAGCTTCATACATTGTGACTTGGAAAAGCTATCTTATGTTATGATGCTTTATGACAAAGAACTAACCCTGTTTTCAAATAGAATAGAGCAAAAAGATCCGAAGGTTTAAATATTATGAGAACAAAGGGATCTAAAGAGTTAGATATTATGAGGTTTTATGACAAAACAAAATTAACAATATTTCAATATTTTATGGAAAGAACATTACCATCAAACAAAATAAAGCAAGAAAATCAAAAACCTTTAGGACCAAAAGCAAATCGAGAAGAAAGAAATAAACAAAAAGTAAGAGGAAATAATGAGATTGCTCGCTGACCACAAAGAAACCGAAAAGAGATTAATAAGATCGAAGAGAGGAAAAGAAGATTAATGAAGATTAATGAAACAGAGGGAGCAATAACAAAACATAAAAGTTTAAAAACATTAACATTGATGAAAGCATAAAAAAAAATATATGAATATAAAATAAATAACTGTAATGGCGGTATGAGATACCATCCATGCATTCCTTCTGGCTGATCCTCTTGGTCAAAACCAAATAATAAATCATAAATATGAATATGAATATAAAATAAATACCTGTCATGGTTGTACAAAAAATTCCTTGGGCTGTTGCCGCTACCGCCGTCTCTTGCATGCCTGGCTGAAGAACGCAGTGCATAGGCATGATTCTCAAGGCCAATTTCAGAAGCTGATTTTTATTCAGCTGTAACTCTCCTCTAGAATTAGGGAATTCCATCAAATTTTTCCGTTGTTGTTCCACAGCTGCCGCATGAATCATGTCAACTCTGGAATACGCTGGCATCGTCGAGCCTGGACTATGTGGATTAAGAACACGCTCCGCTGCAGAGGTGTACTGAACGAGATCCGCGTGGGCAGCCACCAGTTCCTTCTGTAGCTGTTGCACCTATCTCTGCAGCGTGGAGATCGCTCAACGCACCGATAAACAAGATCTTTCAAGCGAGCTTCGGCTTCATACGCGAGAGAATTCAAATCGTCCTCCCGTTGATGGGGCTCCAAATCGTTGAGTAGTTTGGCCATGTTGCTTGCTCTGAAGATCTTGTGAATATTGGCAAATTTTTTAGGTTCTTCCGGAGGAAAATACGACACAAATACACACTCTGAGTTTGAAGACAGCGCAGGGTGAGTTCCACGAATTCGAAGCCATCTCTGTCATTAAACATAAACCATCATGGTTTACTATGACGGAAAAAAACATAAACCATCGTGGTTTACTATTGCGGAAAAGAGATCAGTACATGGCACATAAATATGACTAACTGTGAGGTAAATAATTATTTAAATCAGTACAGAAAATAAACAGAGAACGCACCTTTTCTTGATATAGAGATTTTTTTAATTCCCAACGGGCACTCTTAGCTGCAAGATCGAAATCGTCCGGGTAAGTACCCGAATTGGGTTACTGGCCACACGCAATTGAGCAAATCTTGGTTTATTTGAGTGCTAGACGGCGGCCGTTGTTGATGACGAATTTTGCAGTCAAAGTACCAACCCTGGTGTGGTGATTTGGGGTCAATTTTTGAGTGGACATTGGTCGGAACCCTAACTTGTTCTCAACGAAGCGTTATATGAACAGTTAACCCTGAATCAAGACACTGTGCTTTGAGTATCATATGGCACGCCTGTATCTCATAGGAATCGCCATAGCTGCTAGAAATTCGGAGATCTTTCGTTCTCGTTCTCGTGCACAGATCAACCCTCGAAGAATTGTATCTCAGAAATATTGAGCTTCTCGAAACAGTAGTATCAATATTGTAACCTAATTTTGATTTCCTGGTCGTGCGCCGGTCGATCTCCGTGGCTACCGTCTGCACATAAATACGACTAAATCGACATCTCAGTTTCCTCAAGGCTCATCTTCCGCCATTCATAAAAAGAACGAGGAAGGAGGCATTGCAAACGAGTTAAATGTTAGTTTAGGAATATGGAGATGGTACTCCAAGTGCCCATCAGCTTTTCCCAAACAATGAAAGGCTGTGATGTGAAAGGAAGAAAAACAAATGGACGAAGGTCAGTATGGACCACACGATTGGATACAGGTGATAGATAGAAGAGGAAGTGTTTTCTCTGGGGTTTCAGAAGAGAAAATAGAGATGATAGATAGAAGAGGAAGATGTCAACAAAAAGACTTCGAACTGTTTTCTTGAACTTACCTATATATATATGCACCGCACAATAACATTATTTATTTCAAAATGACATAAAGATTCCAAGCCAGGGCTCCTTTATCTCAAAAAAGATGTGATCCGTTAAAGTGAAGCGGATCACACTTTACTACAACGTCTATAACAACAACTTTAGACACGCTCTTTTTGAAGTTCTTGTGCATAAAGATTCCAGGCGTATCGGTTAAAGGAGGAGCGGATCACAGTTTACGACAACTTACATAACAACGTCTATAACGAAAAGGTGTGATGCTTTTCTTGAAATTCCGGTGAAAAGAAGTTTTTTTTTCTCCCCAAGAAACGTGGATGCTTCTGTTGAAATTTTCTTGAAATTCCGGTGAAAAGAAGTTTGGTTTTCTCCCCAAGAAACGTGGATGCTTTTTTTGAAATTCTGGTGCAAATAAGTTTGGTTTTTTCACCAAAAATATTGAGATGCGTTTCAATAAATTTTCTTCACATCTTTGCAAATTGGGAATGTTGAACCTTAGAATTGGAATTTGAATTTAAAATTCTCTTCACATCTTTGCAAATTTAGAATGTTTAGCCTTGAATTGCAATTTGAATTTAAGGTGAAGGCTTTGATACTTAGTAAGTAGTACTTTACTTAATCTTAGCGCAAGCCTTTTCTAGCATTTTCTAGTCCTCTGATTTTGGTTAGGTGCATTTCAATTAATATTACAACCTTAATATAATTGACAGTCTTCATTTAGCTTCAATACCAATAGAAAAGGGATGATGATGTAAGTGCAAATCAAATAAAAATTTGAAGCCTAAACGAATCCAAAATTTAACATTAAGTTGGAAGGGCATGAGCATTAATTCATGGATCTCTTAACGAAAGTCAAGAAATACATATTCATTGGCAAGAATGACAGATGCTAGCTCATAAAATCCATTTTTCAGAAAACACAAATGATAATATTAATCCAAATAATAAATAAATGAAATGTATGTATGAATATATTGATAAGGAAAATCGCTTAGGCAAACTAATCCCTCTCTAATTCCCTCCCTTTGTTCCTCTCTCTCACTTACTCTCTATAAATCTTCTCTCTGGATCTATCTCTCTCTCTCTTTCTCACTTTTTCTCTAAGACTTTATTTTCTCTATTTGTCAATATCTCAACCTCTAATTATTATCTTCCTCTCTCTATGAAGGGCGCTCTCTCTCTCTCTTTGTTGTTGAATCCCTCTCTCCTTCCATCTCTCTCCCCAACTCTATCATTATTTCACTTTCCCTCCCTATATTTCTACATCTTTTTTTATCACTATCTCTTCTTTTCTACCTCCCTCTTTCTCTCTCTCTCTCGCTCTTTCTATCTCTTTCTCCCATTGTCTAACAATGTTTATCTCTCTCAATCTCTCTTTCACATTG
>APFE031034164.1:1962-21430 GCA_000404065.3 Pinus taeda
TTTTCCAGGTAAAACATTGAATATCAACAAAAATTTGGAAAAGTCACAACAGGAATAACTAACCAAAATCTTGCAAAAACATTCTACTGCATTTGCATGGGAGTATACTGATTTGAAAGGTATTGACCCTAAGACTTGCATCCATCATATCTATATCGAAATAGTAGACCAATCAGACAACCTTAGAGAAGGATGAATCCAAACCTTAGGGAGATAGTGAAAGAAGAGCTCCAAAAACTACTCAATGTAAACTTCATTTATCTAATTTCAAATAGCCGATGGGTTTCTCCTTTGGTTATAGTACCTAAAAAGAATGGTAATTGGAGGGTATGCATTGATTATAGGGAATTGAATAAAGCAACTTTGAAGGATCACTTTCCTTTGCCCTTTATCGATCAAGTATTATATACATTAGCAGGCAAAAACTACTTTTCATTTTTGGATGGTTTTAGTGATTACAATCAAATTCAGGTAGCACCTGAAGATGAGGATAAGACCACATTTACCTGTCCATGGGGAACTTTTGCTTATCGAGTGCTTCCTTTTGGATTATGTAATGCACTTGCAACATTCCAAAGAGCAGTGCTAGGAATTTTTTCTAATCTAATCCATGATTGTGTAGAGGTTTATATGGATGATTTTACATTTTATGGTGACTCATTTGAAGAGGCATTAGAAAATTTGGAAAAAGGTCCTTATAAGATGTAAAAAAACAAACCTTTCATTAAGCCATGAAAAATGCTTTATGATGCTTACTGAAGGTATTCTTTTAGGACATCATCTTTCAGAGGATTGGATTAAAGTTGATAAATCAAAAGTTGAAGTCATCTCCAAGTTGCTTATTCCAAATTGTAAAAAAGATGTTAGAAGTTTTCTGGGATTTATTGGATACTATAAAAGCTTTATAGAAAACTTCACCAAAATAGCATCTCCACTCTTCAATCTACTTACAAAAGACTGTGAATTCAATTGGGGTCCTGATTTCCAATTAGCATTTGAAGCTTTGAAAAGAAGAATATCTGAAGCACCTATCTTGAGAGGACCAAATTGGAAACTTCCTTTCCACATTTCTACAGATGCTTCAGATACAGCTCTAGGAGTTGTGTTGGGTCAAAAAGATTTAGTTCCTTATGCCATTTATTGTACCAGTAAAAATTTAACTCCCACTGAGTTGAACTACAATGTTACTGAAAAAGGGTTCTTAGTTGTTGTTCATGCAATCAATAAATTCAGACATTATATAACAGGCTATGAAACTTTTATTCATATTGATCATTCTGCCATTAGATATCTAATGAACAAACCTATTACTAATGGCAGAGTTACAAGGTGGCTCCTACTTTTATAGGAATTCAATATTACTGTGTTGGATAGACCAGGGAAACAAAATACAGTAGTTGATTTCTTGTCTAGGATTCAGAATACTAAAGAGGATTCTCCTGTAAAGGAGAAGTTTCTTGATGAATATTTATTTGCAGTAACTACTAAGACCCCTTGGTATGTAGATATAGCTAACTATTTGGTTATAGGGAAACTACCTCCACATTTATTTCCTGGTGAAAGAAGAAAGATTATTCGGGAGAGTTCAAAATATTCATGAATTTCTAAAGAATTGTTTAAAACAGGGTCAGATCTTGTGATCAGAAGATGTGTTAGGGAAGATGAAATGCCTAATATCCTCAAAGCATGTCATGATGAGCCATGCGGCGGACACTTTGCTGACAAAAGGACAGCCTATAAAATCCTCTCTTTAGGACATTATTGGCCATCCCTCTTTAAAGATGCAAAACAATATGTCAAAAGGTGTGACAACTGCCAAAGAGTAGGGAAACCTACCCTTTCAAATGAAATGCCATTACAGCCACAGGTACTCATCAAACCTTTTGAAAAATGGGCTTTAGATTTCATTGGACCTATTAACCCACCATCTAAACAAAAAAAGTATATATTGGTATGTATTGATTATGTCATTAAGTGGGTAGAAGCGAAAAGTATTATTTTCTGCTAATGAGCATTCAGTTATTAGTTTTCTTTATGAGGATATTTTTACTCGCTTTGGTGTTCCAAGAGAAATCGTGACAGATCAGGGAGGTCAATTCACATCCAACCTGGGGGAGAAGCTGATGGAAGAATACAAAATCAAGCACAGAAAATCTACTCCTTACCATCCGCAAACAAATGGTCAATTGGAGTCTACAAACAAAGTTCTTGAAGGCATCATTACCAAGACTGTTCATCTTCACAGACGAGATTGGGCAGAAAGGCTTCCCGAAGCCTTATGGGCCTACAGAACTACATGGAGGAATACAATAGGACATTCTCCCTATAAAATTGTTTATGGGAAAGAAGTCCTACTCTCCATTAAGTTCCAAGTTAAAACTTTCAAGATGGCAGTTCAGTTGGGAATGGATCTATCAGAAGCCCAAAAGCATAGAATGGAGCAGTTGAATGAACTAGATAAGATCAGACAAGAGGCAATCCTAAGAACTGATCTAGTTCAATATCAAAGAGCTAAGTGGCATGAAAAATACATCAAAGAGAAAAAGTTTCAAGAAGGAGACTGGGCATTGCTATTTGATTCCAAGTTTAAAGACTTCAAAGATAAATTTCAAACTCATTGGCTTGGGCCATATGAGATCGACAAAGTCTTTAGCAGTGGAGCGGTAAGAATCAAAACCATTGATGAATATCAAACTCCTCTTATTGTGAATGGTCACTGATTAAAAATCTATCATAAGCCACTCTCAAAGGAGGAATTTGTCAAAATCTTTCAGAATAATTCTGCAATAAGGCTGGTGAAGAAGAATCCTTCTTCTCCACCAGCCTAGTCCTTGTTCTTTTTCTGTTTCTAAAAAAAAAAAATTGTATAAGCCTGAAAACCAATCACTGATTGGTAGTCTTATACAGAAAATACAGGGGGAAAATCAGAACCTTCTAACGCCCTATATTTTCCAAAAAAAATCTCTCTCTCATTTCACAGTTTCATGTCACTTCACTTCATTTCACTCCACTTCACTTCATTTCATTCCACTCCACCCCATTTCACTTCATTTCATTTCATTCTGCCAATAAAAGTCTTTTCATGACCAGTTTTTATTCACTCAGTCATCATTCATCCATCTCCATTCAGTCATATGTTCATTGTATCAGCTTCTGCAGCTGAATCCTGTTTCCGTAGCTACAAACTGATTCCGCAGCTAGTTGTTGTTTTCGTAGCTAGCACTCTGTCATTCAACATTGACAGTCGGATGTTAGCCAAAAATAATAAGAATCAAATGCAGGTATGACCAAGGACATATTTTGAAGACATAAGGCACCTAAAAGCATCAACAGGGAGCAACTGATCAAAGGTTAATGGACGAAAAGTGGCAAAAATTCCAAGGTATGAGTAAAATTTATTTCAAATAGCATTTAGAGCACATTTTATATAGTTATGAGACCACGGATCCATTATATGCAATGATTGGCATTGATAGCCTCCATAACCGTTCCACGACCTTTCTATGATTCCTCCACGAACCTTGCATTTATTTTTCAAACAGCCTCATGATCAGCCTCCAGATCTAACTTGTGATTGGTTTTACTTTAACACTCCACCTGTTAAACCGGGTAATTATGGGGACGTGGTCGATTTGATCACGACTCTTCTCCGCCGTACAAATTCCGCAACCATTTTGTAAACGTGCTAATGTCTACTCCATAGCCATCTAGTTCAAAACTCTGTCGGGCTCACTTCACTCCCCTACTGTTCTATTGAAGTTACATTTGTATCTCTACCCTGTTCACATAAGCCTCCGCCCTGCTCCGTGAACTCACTCCCGCTACATGTTCTCTGTTTTCCATTTACAATCACTAGTTTTTCTCCATAAACCTTGTCCATTTCCCGCTAACCCAGTCGTCTCACCTCCGTTAATCCCTTACTCACACAGACGTATTTTAAGACAGGAGGAAGGAATGGGTCTTTTGTTGAGAGCAGAACCGGAAAGGCCCAAGTTCATGGAGGGGTATCCGCAATTGAAAAACATACTAAAGAAGGCACGGTGGCTATGGTTCATTCAAAAATTCAAGGGCTACAATAAGGAAATTATGAAGACTTTTGCGAGGTCTTTTAACGGCCTAGAGGTTAAAGTTGGAGACCTTAAATTTTCTGTCACATATGCATCTATATCAGCCGCAATGGAACTCCCACAAGAGGGAGAATGGTGGTTCAAGAACAAAAGCTTTGACAAGAGGGCCTAGAGGGTTATCCTACGCAATCCAGGTATGGATATAACTATTTTCAAATGAGGAATCCCTATCTATG
Source organism: Pinus taeda (assembly GCA_000404065.3). Taxonomy (NCBI): domain Eukaryota; kingdom Viridiplantae; phylum Streptophyta; class Pinopsida; order Pinales; family Pinaceae; genus Pinus; species Pinus taeda. The sequence goes on from APFE031034164.1 coordinate 6,266, forward strand.
CTTTGGAAGAAAAGTGGGTCAGTCAATTATTGATTATCCAAAAGTTCATTACATGTGAAGGATGTTTTGGGTCCATGTACATGTACCACACCCGGTTGCTGATGAATTTCTAAGAAAATCAAACCCTCAGTTTGCCTTACTTTTTATTGAATAGTTTGAAAAAGATGTCCGTAACTGTCCAAAAGAATCTGGAGGACATAAAACCCCACATGTACCATCACGAGCTTGTGAAAATTTTAATTGAAAAACAGTTGAAGGAAAAGAAGGACACCTAGAAACAGTTTTTGGTTAGAAACTTCTTTCAAGATCCACCTAAAACACCAGAGAGCAGCTCAAAAGGGAAGAGTAAGAGAAAGAAAACCATTGTGAGAATTCAAGACACTCCTACTAACATAGCCAAAGAAATTAATCAAGAAGAGAAGTTGTCTGACAGTAAGAAGGAAAGGACTGAGGATAGGAAGCAAAGAAAATTAAAAGGGAAAAGAAACATTGAGGCTGTCTATCAAAACCCCGGAACCTTCCTCAAAAGAGGACCACCAAATACTGTCTGAAAGACTAGTTTATCTTCAGGAACAATCAACTACAGCGAAGAAGAAAGGGAAAGAAAAACAGAGTGTGGAGAAAGAGGACACTAGATCACAAAATTTAAGGAGGAGCTCCAGACTTAAAGGGAAATTGAGGACAATACAAACAAAAGGGCCCCACTTCATTGACTTAGGAGGGGAAACACCTGAACAACCTTCAACTAGCCATAGCCCACACCATACTCCTATTTCTCAGCCAGATTTTGACATGAGTCCTTCTCGGCCAGATTTTGAGATCAGTCCTTCTCAACTGAATTTTGGGGTCAGCCCAAGAAAGGCTACACCTGAGATAGACCCAAACCAGTAAGAAATGTATGATTATATCGAGTCATTGGAGAAGACTGCCACAGATCCAGGCACTTTATCTACCCAGCCTAATGCAGCACAGGAAGCTCTAATCCAATCACTGAAACATGAAATTTTTGAACTAGAGGTCTTAAATAGACACATCAAGAGAGAGAATGAAACATTAAAGGAACAAAGCAGATTAGATAAGATCATTCACGACAACACCATGTTGCATCTTGGGCTGTAGCAGAAGAAGAATAGAAAGTTGAAGAAAAAGAGCAAGAGGTTGAGTAGAGCTCTTATCAACCTCAAATTCAAATGCTTAATGAGAAAGCCTAGGATGATGGTGGTGCCAAGAAAGAAGAGAAGAAGAATGGATGTCCTAGCAGAGGTCTCAGAACACATGAATTGAAGGGAGGATGGTCAAAGTTTTGGTTGCATGGGGACATGCAACACCTTCACAGTGGGGGTATGTTGAGCCCTGAAACTGCATATCTCCTACACACTTTCCTAGACTTTTTTCCCTCACCTGGACCTCATAAGCTATCCAAATCATTGTATATTGATTCTAAAAGAGCATTGAAATGGTTTTCTAACTATGTTTTTGTGTTTGCTGTTTGAAGTAGATTTTGCTCATGAGCTGCGGAATGCAGCCACTTTCCGCAACTGATTCAACTTTCCACAGCTATTTTTGTTAAACTCCAGGTTGCAGGTGTCATCAAGAAGAACAAGGCACATGGGCAAGTTAGAAATGACCTAGACATGGATCAGGTCCTATTAGTTTAGCCGGTTGCATTAAGGAAAGTCGTGGTCAACGATGGTCAAATGGTGGTCCAACGTAGGAGTCCTACGGAAGCCGGACTTTGTTTCCAAACACGTGAAGGATTCTGAAGGATTCGTGGTCGTTCCTAGATCCCTGGGGTCATGTTGCCACCTGTAGACTGCCCCACGATGTGAATCTAACAGCCACTCTTGTTAGATTGAATAACCTCGACAACCAGTATGCTAAGTTTACGGACGCTGTCCCTTTTAGGTGCCTTCAGTTAAAGACCTTTCACAGGAAAACAGTTATGGATTTTTGTTATAAATAACGTGTTTCTACACGCATATAGTTATTCTTTTGTTAACATAATTCTGCTGTTAAAAGTTCATTGTGTCGTGACACTAGTCTTGTTGTTGTAACTATGTTTTGAAATATAAAAGAAGACTTTGTTTCTACATGATTGCGTGAGCATAATTCTTTCCTGATAGCCTATTGACCGAGGCTGCGCAGAGGGCCCCTGCACGCTGAGGTTTCATTTTTCTTATTGCTGTAAAGTTTTATGCATTGTTTCCTTATTTCCATTGCACATATTCCATAGTTATCCACCTCTGTATATTTCATTTGTTATGGTAATTAACATTTCATTTTTGTACATGATCTTTCACCTCTGTATATTGTTGATAATACTGATCAATGTGTGTGTGTATGTGTTTCGGGATAGAGTAGGCTCAGACATTTTTCATACCATCTTTGCAATAACTAGTGATATGGAATTAGTCTATCTACTGACTTTGCTTTTCTTAGTCTTTTAATTCCAAGTATGCTTTGATTTCAATTTTATTTACTTGCTTTATTAGTTAGTTTAAATATCACATTGCTCATATCATTGACATTATCTCCTAAAGCCATAGCTTAGACTACCTGGCGAGCTCTTGGACTATGAATGATGTGATTTGATTTTAGTTTTACTTTTCTGCAATTAGATATCAACTTGCTCATATCATTGACGTTATCTCCTAAAGCCATAGCTTAGACTACCTAGCGAGCTCTCGGACTATGAATGATGTGATTTGATTTTAGTTTTACTTTTCTGCAAATAGATATCAACTTGCTTATATCATTGACGTTATCTCCTAAAGCCATAGCTTAGACTACCTGGCGAGCTCTCGGACTATGAATGATGTGAATTGATTAGTTTGATTTGTTGAATGCAGTAGCTTAACTCATTTTTCTTTCTGTACTTAGATAAGCATCAGAGATAATGGTTTCATGATCAGTAGTTCATCGTGTGTTGATTTGAATAGCAGCATATTTTTCATTTTTGTTCAATTATTAATTTCATCACTAGCATGTTTTAAGACCTTCTGAAGTGTTAAGTTCTGGAACTCATTATAGAGGACATAATTGCCTTAAAATCTATATCCAAACTTGCCTTCTAAAGTATTCTTAAACTTAGGAATAGGATTGTCATTCACATTAGGAGACAAACTAAGATAAAAACCCCCAAAACAAAATAAAAATAAAAAACGAAAAAAAGTAAGAAAGAGGTTGTCTTGCACATATAGTGTGCCACACTTCATCAGCTTACGAATCCCGGATTGATAATTAATGTAGCAATTTAGGACACAATAATTGACTAAACAATGCTAATGGCAAACCACTGACAAATCTCTGAACTTTAGCCTTCTCATCAGTAACATATGGTACATACCTCAATAGTTTAAGAAACTTGGTCATATACTCTTTGTCTATCAATGACCCCATCTTTAACTCATAGAATTCTTTAGCCTTGCTGCCGTAGTACCATTCTGACAAGTACTTCTTTATGAAAATCCTCTTGAATTGCCGCCAACTCAAGTCATCTGTCCTGATGTCTCTAACCCGCTTAACATCTTCCCACCTGATGTTTGCTTTACCTTTCAAGCTAAATATAGTTATTCGAGCCTTCATGTTATCGTGTACTGATGCAACTCAAAGAATTTGTTCATACCAAGTATCCAAGCCTCTACATCTTTTGGCTTCTTCACATATCCATCAAAAGTAGGTGGTTTTGCTTTCTTCAATTCATTCGGTAAGTATCCCCTATCATTCCTCCTATAATGATGATAGTGATGACGATCATGATGTTTATCATAACCATAACTAGAATAATACATGTACTCATCACCCCTAATTTTCAGAGTGTCCAACAACCTGTCGTCTCTCACCGTGTCAGATCTATCCGACCTGTGTCTACCAGGAGATCTACTGCCATATGCTCCATTAGTTCCATCCTCATGTGCATGGCTGATCCAAAGCAACCCCTATCGCTGTAGTTCTGACAAACTCTGAAGAAGTATGACATTGACCTTCTACTTTCTTCTCTTGTGCATGTATGATCCGATCATTATGTACCTTACAACTCCTTATCTCTTCCTTCAAGCTCCTTAGTGTATCAACCAAATCAAAAGTATGCCCCATAGCACGCTACTCATATGATGCATAGGGAGATTCTACGTAGTCTACCACCTTTCTAACCATATGATATCTTTCTTCGTGCAATGCATAATATGTCAGACAAACCAAATCACAATAAAACGACGTACCTTAGTTTAGCTTGGGGAGGATACCTTGTTTGCAAGATCACCAAATCAGTATGATACATGTATAACATAATCATAACAACGTACAAACATGCACAATAAATGAATCAACACATAAACATCACTCCAACTAGGATCCAATCATCAATGCAAGGCCATATCAACAATGCATGCTATGAACTCATGCATGACAACAACCATTACTCCATTGTAAACATTGTACTTGCAACTGAAAATATGCATAAACAATGCCTAACCAACTACGAATGCACATAACCGCATGTAGTCGAACATAATCGACCAGTTCTTGTAATCCACCTACAAGACTGATGCAAGTAAATAAAATATTCAAAATGTAACCTAACATACAAGGATGTAGGTAGGCGACATAAAATCAACATGTAAGAGACAAATAATCATTTACAGTCAGTCACATACTCATGTCGCATATTCTTCACGAAATCAACATCAAATTCTTCATGATAACCATACTACAAGCCTAATCCATCATCAAGCAAATGCAACAAGTATATAAGTTTAAGAGACATACGTTCAACTGACATGCATGCATGCCAAACACACATTCAATCCATTTAGTCCGAGAGTTGAGCCATGCTCTAATACCACTCTATAACACCTCCTCCCACATCCACCCAAGTTACCATGCCAACTCGGGGTAAACATGAGACAATAGGCTACTATGATCATATTCGACCTCCTACATGACCTTTTGGAAGTGGAATCGACAAAACATCACATACAGTCATCCAACACCACCAACAAAACCCTTAGGAGACAAGTTAGCCACTCAGATAGCCTGTCCCTAGGTCCCACTGTTGTTTTGGACAATTCAAGGCTCAATCACTCTCATGTTATGGGCAAGGGAGTGACCAGAGACCTAAATTTGCTCTCATAGGCATGCCTGCCAGTGAATATGGTCCAAACTTGCCAGTTTTGTGCTAATGAATCTGGGATTTGAGCCACTTTTTCAAGCTAGAGCCCAGACCACTGCCCATAATGGAATGAAAGCTCAGAATTAAGTAAAGTATAGGGAAACAATGATGCAAAAGTAAATAGTTGATCAAGCCCTTAACCAGACCCCTACTAGCCATGACATGCATTTCATCAAACATATCATCGACATGTAACCTACGGGTGTAAACCACAGAGTTAAGTGTAGGGATCTCTTACTTATTTGAGAATTGCATGAACCTATGTTTCCTCATGTCATTTGCTGCCTTATCACTTATTAGGTCATAGGTACAGTATCCATTCAAATACAAGTTAAAACATGCTGAGGTAGTTGCTACCATAAAATGAACATATAACTAACATAATAGGAACATAATTACAATAAACATATTAACGATCAAATTCCATATATACACTAGTACATTTACACATGAAAATCATTGGAATGAATTTCTCATTAATCAATGTAATGAACCGACCAGAGATGGGACTATCACATTCCACCTGACCATATATTGGCTGAGACAAGTCTCTCTTTAGCCAATCATCCCCATGCCATATTCCAAGCATGAATGTGGGACTCATAGAACACATCAAAAACACCAATTAATGTGGATTCCACCAGAGTTCTCTGCCTATACTATGAGGAATTTGAGTGCCTCCTAGTCTCTCAGGATTTAACATGCATCTACAATCTGATCCAGGGATCACTAGGCCCTACACCAAAACATACTTTCTAGGCTTTACCATGTAATCCATCCTGGAATCACTAGGTCCAACAAAGAGAAAATCCACCTCTTGGCTTTACTGTATATCCTACCATTCATCGGCATGGATTACTAAGCCCACCGAGGCACACAATCTAGCTTTATCGCAACCCAAAGTCTGGTTCAGGGGTTACTAGGCCAGTGGCTTCATGCATCCTCAGTCCAGTTCAGGGACCACTACCACCATGTGTTTTTCAATTCAGAGATCCACCCCACTCAGCTTCGAATCTAATCTAGCCATCCCACACAAAGCGTATGAGAGAACCCATCTCATCAAAACTATCAGGAAATGGAAAGGCTAGGCTAAAAATATTGTGATACCTAGAAAAACCAATGCCATGGTAGAAAAGAAACACATGCAATCCCATGCATGCCAAATCCAACAAGGAAAATCCACATGCAAGGCGATACCTGCAATAAATCTTGTTGTAGTTGCTTGATCCCACCTTTCCCTTCTTGATCTTTGCTTCCTCTTGCCTTCTTTTCCTTTCTTGCTCCAATGCCAAAGTGCTCCAAGAAAACTCTAAGTGTCGAAGAGTAAGAGAGAGAGAGAATAATGAGAGAGCTTCAAAGTTAAACTAACAAAAGGTTAATCTAACAAAACATTACCAACTGATCCTCAGAAGCCTTTTTATGAATGAGGCCTCTATTTTCTTCATTTTCCATTATTTTCCGTCATTTTCCTCATCACATGAAACCTGTGACCTTTCACTTCCTTTTTCTCCTAATTTCCATTATTTTCATAAATAAATGTGCCAAAAATGCCTTTTTTCCTTTTAATGCCTTAGCCATTGCCTTCGTCAATTTCCTTAGCCATAAACAACCAAATGAACACCCCATAGGATGTCTTGCCTAACATTCAACTTGGAATAAGTGTCCAATTCATCCGTGGTTATTGTTTTTTAACTTTTATTACATGGAATTTTCACTAGTGTTGTTACACATAATGCACATCATTATTAGAATCCAACTCAAAAAGGTGTTTTGCCATCATCTAGGCTAACTCTACATTGATATGTATTCTACAGGTGCTAAGTAAACAATCCCCCATGGTAGTATCAGGTTCTATTGGCATTTTGTTCATAAACTCTTATGCCTCCTTCAAGAGGCCAACATGGTCAAGTACGTCAACCATGAAACCATAATGTTCTATTGCAAGTGTGGTGAGATGTTGTTCATTCATGCAATCAAAGTAATGCCATGCCTCTTCCACCACACCTCCATGGTAGCACATTGACAAGACAAAAACTAAGGTAATATGAGTTGGGTTCACACCATATAGTTGCATTTGCTCAAAGAGTTTAAGGGCCTCCGTGGAAAAACCATGCATTGCATATCTTGTAATCATGACATTCCATGAAACCACATTTCATGAAACATATCCCGTGCCTTTTCAAGGCTTCCACATTTTGCATGCATGTACACAAGTGCATTCACCATATTTATATTGCAATGAATTCCACCTCTAATAATTTATTCCTATACCTTGATTCCCTACGCCAAAGATGTCAAATTCCCACAATCAAAAAGAACGTTGAGAAAAGTAGTGGCATCTCGATTAATACCTTTGTTTTCCATTTGCTAATAGATTTTCAAAGCCTATGCATTATGCCCAGTTTGTGCAAATCTTACAATCATCGCATTCCATGAGACCAAGTGTCGTTGAGGCATTTCGTAAAAGAGCTTCAAGGCATCCTCAATGTATCCATTTTGTGCATATCCTACAATCAATGCCATCCATGAAGCCACGTCTGGGTTAGGGATTTAATCAAACACATTGCATGCATTCTCTAAATTCATGCATTTTGCAGACATATCTAGAAGGGTGTTAAACACAACTAAATCATAATGAAACTCATTCTCCTTATTTCTTCAGGGATTTCAATACCATGTTGCAGATACCCCAAATTGACACATGTAGGGAGAACATTGACAAATGTGCACTGGTTGGATTGAATCCCCATTTGTTTCATTTAATTGAACAATTTCAAAGGCTCTTTAGAGTCCATGCCTAGCATTTTTGTAATTAAAATAGTCCACCAGAAAACATATGGTATGATTACCCTCTCGTTCATGTGAGAATGGACCAGTTTACTCCTAATATCACTCTCTTCTTAGTGCAGTCTGTTATCACTCTAGTAATTCCTTTGAAGTAGCAAGAAGGAAAAACCAAGGGTAACCACTATCCACTTTTGTAGATCAGGGCCTAGCCTTCCTGATGCTCAAAGAGGGTTCTCTCTTTAAGGTTTAACTTTGTTTAGTTAAGATGTTTTTAGGCTAGTTATGACTGTTCAAGGGTTGTTTGCTTTTGTTTGAGATTTGGTGGTGGGATTTGCTTAGGCAGATGTATAAATTGATGTCAGTTGGACCATTGGGCTATGGAGTCAACTAATGAGGAAATAAAAGCTGGATTAACTCAGTAAAGGGAATTTTCCAAGGGCGAGATAACAAAGTGTATTTCAAATATTTGAGACAGAGGGGTGAACGGGTTTCACTCGGGGTGAGAGAGCAGTTAAGGGTTCTCAGACCCGGACAATGAATGAGGAAGGAAGGGGTAATTGAAACCAAAGGGCAATTAAGGATCCTTTAACTTAGATTATTCATGAAATCAATTTAAACCAAAGAGAAATTAAGAATTCTTTAATTTAAATATCAGAAGAAAACATTCAAATGCCTAACTGTTAAAGCAAAGTGTGATTAAACAAGTTTTGAAATATTATTCCAGTTATATCATTTAGATTGAGAAAAATATTTAAGATTATGAATAACTTTGAGAAATATGACAATAAAACATGAAAATACTTGTCTCAAATTTGCTCAACACACAAATCCTTGGAAAAGTCTAATATTTATTAATCAATGGAGCTTGCAGGCTCATCAATTGATACAATAACCTTCTGAGTCTTCTTGATAAAAAATTCTATAGAAATGTCTAATAGAATCCACCCTACATACTTTGAATTGTGAAATATTTATACAAAAGTTTATTACAAAATATCTCAAACTAACTTGAGATTTAATCTAGGAAAGAATAAAATCTTCTTGCAAGAATATAGAGACAACTATTGAATTGTTTCATGTTGTCCCTTTTATTTTGGTACTACTGGCTTTTATGTTTTGATTTTTAGCCCTTTATGCTACTTTGTTGTTTGATCTCTCATGCTGGAAGCTTCATTTACTTTAGGCTTTCATCTTATAGTCTTTGACTCTAATACACTTTAAACCTGTTGACATGTCTTCATCCTTATACCCTGTTGTTTCACTTTTGCTGCATATTAACCTTTTTACTACATTTTATTATAGTAAATCAGTCAATTTCTCCCATGTTTCGGCATCAAGTAATTGGATTTTCAGCATTCTTCTATATATGTCATCTGCCTTGGTGTATTTGACAAAAGTAGGCTTATTGATGAACAAGTGTTTTACCTCATCCTGGAGGTAAAATAAGTTTTCAAATGTCTGGTAGGGTACCATGCCTATTGGCAATGCCTTTATTGATGATGCACTCACTTGGTCCTTTGCTACCTCTCTGATTTTCTTGTTATAATCAAATTGTGTCATGAGTTTGCCATTTATTACTAAGGGACTGGGTAATCCCTTCTCTCTGAAAATTTGGAATTTAGCCATAAATCTGTTTATGGCTACCTACATGTTCTGACACTTGTCCTCCAAGTTTAACATTAGGTTTCTCTTGGAGAGGACCTTTCTAACCTCTAAAATGGTCTTTGTTCTGTCTTCTATTTCCAATTCCTGAAGTTCATACTTATTCTTGTTGTTAAGGAACTTGATGATTCTGGTAGCCTCTTCTGGCATTTCTCCTAATTCTTCCTTCACTTTCTGAATGGCCTCAGTAGCCAACTTTATCAAATCTATTTGTTCAAAAATTACCTGAATAGATGGCCAAATATCATTGACAGAGTTAATGATATTGACCCATAGTTGTTCCTTAGCTTGCACAAGGGTTCTTTCAGTGTCAAGTCTTTTTCCAGAGCTTTGAGTCTTTCACTCATCCTAGTAGCCTTCTGCACTTCTTCTTTGTGCATGATTTTGGCAAGCTTGCAATCAGTTTCCAAGCTTGTCACTTTCTCTTTTAACTTATTCATTTATGTGTCTTGTATGGACATCTCTTCCATAGCCCTAACTGGTTTTGCTGCTTCATCACCTGATGTACCGGTTGCTGAAGTCGATTCTGTAGAAACTGGTTGTGTTGTGACTATTGGAGCTGTGGGATCCAATGAGGCTACCAATGTAGAAGGAACAACCATGGTGATTGTTGGGATAACATTCATTGAGGTTGTGCCAAGATCAGTTTGCTTTGACTAGATCAAGATGTCCGATTCCTTTTCTGTCTCCCTCAACTGATCATTTAGCTTAAGGACCAAGTCCATCAAAACTTCGTGTTTTGTTTGACTTTCCAAAACTTCTTGTGTCTAGGGGTGTTGTAGTTGAGGCATTTTCAACTGTTTTTGAGGGCTACAATGTCCTCATTCTTGTTTTCGATCAGCTACTCAGTAGCCTTGATGTCTTTGGGATCATGTCCCAATTCAATTACTAACTCTTCCAAAGACTTGATTTTAGTGTCTTTGGCCTGTGATGATGCTTTTTCTAGCTGATATTGGGCATAAATGTTGTTCAATGAATTCTGCAATTGATGGGCAGCTATGGATTTTCCTGTAAGGTTGGAGTAAATCATTTCTCCAGCCTGTTTATGAAATTCTATTTGGTCAATGGGATGAATATCCCTTGCCAATACTTCAAAAACAATCTTCTTAAAATCTGTTGATGTTCTTGGTTGCTGTATAGTTGGCTTTATGAAAGACATTTGCATCTTTCCTTCCTTGATGTCAAAAGCCGACATCAACCTAGTTTGATTGGTGGGTGTAAGTTTGAGATACTGTGCATAAGATTGTGCCTTCAGTTTCTCATTTCTCATTTTGATTTCTTTGAACTTGTCCTTAATATCCCTATCTTTATCAACAGGTTTAGTAAAAGAGGAGACTTCTACACTGAGCTGCCTTTTTAAAATATGAGTCTGTGATGTGGATGGCTCCTATGTTTCTCTAGATGGAGTTGTGCCTTTACTTCTATCTAACTTAGTATCAGTTATTTCTACTGAGCCTTCTGTGTCTTCCTGTTTTCAAACAGGATTGAGCCTAGGCCTTTGGCTCTGACTGACTTCATATTGTACATTGGATGTGTCCATTCCTGAACTGGAGGCTTCCTCTCTACCCCTTTTTGGATTCTTTTCCTCATTCTGAGGAGTCTACATAATAGGAGGGGTGCTCATGGTTCCTTTTGGTTCTGGTACCTATAGAAATGAGCTCTCATCAAGCTGTCTCTCTAAATCAATCAAGGTATTCTCAACGTCTACCTTTGTATTATCTCTATCTAGGAGAGTATTTTCCAACCACTCAAAATGGTTAGCACATCTCTCTATTTCTGGTATAGGGTGATGAATATAAGGTTCCAACTTGACCTTCTTTCTCAGTTTAGTCATAAACTCCTGAGGATCATACCTCCACATGAAACTTTCTTGAAACTTCATTTGTTACAGAATTTGATCTGCTTCCTCCCCTGCCTCTCTAGAATTACAAATGAAGGAGCCTAACTAGTTTTTGACCTTGAATTGAGATCTTTTCTTTGTTGAGACAAAATGTATCTCATAAGAGTTCATTATCTACCTATAGTACTTTAGAGCAAATAACCTCATGGGGAGGTAATTGGGCAGTTTGTATGGGGCAAGCTGGCAACCATAGATTCTTATTTCTGTGTGGTTTTGGTAAAGGTACCAATCTCCCACCTTACTCTTTTTAGACAATTGGAGCACCCTTTTGATCTCTTCACTTATTTTGGGTGGAGGGCTTCCTGTCAGCATGGTCATAACTGGACGGACCAAACAGTTAATGAAGTCTGTATAGGTAAATGGTGATTGAAACTTGTGGAAAAGTGGGGTCCAAAATATAACAGACCTGGGCTGGCCTTTAGTACCCAACTTCTGGAGAGTGAATGGACATCTGTCTGGCTGATAGTATAAAAACATGTGGTAGAGAATAAATGAGTATCTGAATACTCTCTCATTGTGCATTCTCGTGAATTTTTCATGCATCCTTTCAGCTATTTACTGGGCATAATTATACAAAGTAGCAGGAGACTATCCTGGGGTGTAAATGGACATGAAGGCTAGGATAAGCTCATCAATGAATTCATCAGTTGTATAGCCCAGGATACATGATATCATGGTCAGAATATGCTTTCCCCTATCAGAGAAAATGGCAGAAAAATATGGAGGGGGATCTTTAGGAATGTGCTCCTCTTTGACAATGAAAGTTTGGATTATTTGGGCCAGTCTTGATGGACTCAATTTGGTGTACTAGTCTAACAAATCCCCAATGGAGAGTGGGGTCAAGTTTGGACCTGGTTGGACTTGCAACATTTCATTGATTGATTAAGCTGTAATGGTAAACAATACCTTTTGGTCTGGGGACATGACAACTCTTTCACTGGGAATGTAACAGGTGGCACATATGAACAATTTCAAGAAAGACATGTACCTCTGGAAATTGGTATTTGGGCAAATTTGACTCCCAAAGGCCAATATCATTAGCATGGTTCAGATATCTGTCCTTACTCAAGCAATGAATTTCAAGTAGGAGTGTATGGGTAGTTGTATCTTTGATTTGGAAATCCTTGTTAGCCAGGGGAAGGTGGTCTAGGTCCAAATGGGGAGTTGTGACAGGTTTGACATCCATGGCGACAAAGGCAGTCGTAATTCAGTTCTTGTGGATTTGAATTTGGCAATAATAGGTTTATATCAGAGGTTTTGAAGGCAACTTGGAAATTTTCAAAAGGATTTGGGTATGTGCTTTAAATTTAAAGTAATTTCAATTAATTTTACTTAATTAAAACACTTTAAGACTAAACGTTTTCAAATTTGAAAGGGCGACTAGTAATATGTCTTCAAATACCTGGAATTTGGGTGAATTGACTTCATTTTTGGTGTTCTCGGCCACCACAGTGGTTTGAATGGCTCTGGTACGGACTGAGAGGTCGATTGGGGTCTCTGCAACTTCTTCAGGAGTGGAATTTGAGGTCAATTGGCGATTCCAAGGTTTGCAGGAGTCGCAGTGGTTTGCAGAGGTTCACAAAGAAAATGAGAGAAAAAGGCAAAAAAGGGCTTCTCTACTTTTTTATTGAGCAACGATCATTTTTTGGCGGGTAATTTACAAATGAATAGTGGGCAGTTTTTCGGGTTGGGCGAGGAGGTGGTTTCCCAGGCCATTGCACCTCTTTCATGGAGGAGGTGGTTTTTTTGCAAGGGTCACCTGATCTATATTAGAACGTGACACATAGCACATGGGCGCTGAGGAAAAACCACTTTATCGGGCGGGTAAAGGTCAGGCGTCGGGCGTGTTAGCGCTTGGAATTCACCTAGGCTGAGATAGACAAACTCTCAAGGCTACATCAAACCATTTCACCTCGTAGCTAGCCCTACGAGGTATGAGAAGGCTCTCTCGGGTCAGATTCGGTAGATCTTTCAATATGATAAGCTGACCAATTAGGATCAAAAATATTAGGCTAGTAAATTGATAAGGGGGGTTGATTTAAAGATTTTTGGGTTTTTGGCGGCAATTGGAGGGAGTGCAATTCAGGGTGCGGGGATTGAGCACAGTTTTTTGCAGGGGGATCTTTGGGGCAAGTTAGGAGTGAGCGTTGATGCCTTAATCTGAGATGGATGATCAGGGATGATAGAGAAGGAGCTAAAGAGGGCAAACAACCATTTGAATCCTCTCTAGACAATAGAAAACATAAATTTTGAACAAACTAAAAAGCTGAGCATGTCAAAGCATGAATTCAAACTTTACCACTTCATCTGTCCAAATAGAAGCAAAAGAGAGATGTGGAATACATAAACAAACTTACAAGAACATGTAGAGAACACACCATCAACACAACAATCCACAAGAATCCACAATGATGCCTGAAAAACCCTGGCCTTCCTCTTCTTTAAATTGCTGAGATAGATGTACAATATACAATAAAGCTTTCTCCCACAAGAGTCCAACCTTCCAACCTCTCAAAATGACTAAGAAAACACATAATATAGGCAAGCTAACCTCTTCCCTTGCCTCTAGGGGTCGAGCTCATCCTTCTAGGAGCAGTTTGAACTAATTCCAAACTAAGCACTAGATAATAGGCAGCTCAACAACTTGCCTCTATTACTTAGCTAACTGATTCATGCATTAATTATTCACTTTTTACATCAAGGAAGCTTCTAGAAGAGTAAAGAGAGGTAAAATCTATCAAAGTGCCATGAAAATATTACATTTATCCATCATCTACAAGTAAAAATAATCAACCATAGTCAAAACAGTGTTTTTTGACCAAAAAAGTCAATTCTGGCAAAGTTAGCTCTCATGTCCGTGCCCCCTGGCTCTCATGTCCGCGCACCTTTGCAGCAAACTTTGAGTGGGTTCCACTGGTCCAAATCAAGTGAAAGATGGCTCATTAGAAAGCTTGGCCTGTCTACTTTCCATCCCAAGTGGAATTTCTGAATTTGGAGTTGTTTTGCCCCCTCAAAAACCATTTCTCCCAAGGTCACTTTCTGCAACTCAAAAAGTGGGCAGAAAGTCATTTTTTTGATGTATTTTGAGCTTTTGGAGGCTCAAATCTCAAAATTAAACTTCTCCCGAGTACTGGTAATTTTTCTCTTGGCATGCCCTTTCCAAAAATGCCAAGTTTGCAAAATTCCGAGCAGTCCTTCAAAATGTCCGCGCGCGCGACGCGGACGCGACACGGGAAAAACCTGTAATTTTACCAAAAATTGACAAAATGCTCCAAAATTTTCAAAATTTTCAAATCTTGATGCTGGATCAAGGCTGATCAATATCATGGTGAATGAAGGATGCTTCAGCTAAGATGGATAGTGGATTTGTCCTTTTCTTCTTCTTGCGGACCTCTAATAGCTTTCGTTGGAGAATTTTGTTTTTAGCCTTACAAACATGCAATCTCGCCCAATAGTGTGTCTTCATGTGGCGTAGCAACGCTTTGTCACGATTTACCTTTGCCAACAATCTCTCCAAATGTGCATTTACACGAATAAGCATGGACTCCCGATCAACACGCAATAAGTCACCAGGCCTCCTACGCTGCAAAGTTCGATCACTGCGGATCCTCCATATCTCATCAAGCTCTTTTTCATCCTCCAGCTG
>APFE031034174.1:0-15710 GCA_000404065.3 Pinus taeda
TACTCTTCATCTTCTAGGTCTTCTTTAGCCTTGATGTCATCATTCTCATTTTCAGCTTCTATGATGGGTTTTGGATTTCCTTCTTGGTTTCCATCATCTTCTTGACTAGTGGTCATGGTCAATGCTCCTTTTGAGTGAAGGTCATGAAGTTTGTCCCATATACCCTTCGCTGATGAACATTTTCCTAAATTGTTCTTTATAGAATTTGGTAGCCCATTCAAGATTGCCTTCATTTCTTTTGCATTGTAGTCCTTGGATTCTCCATCCATCATGCTATCAACAATCACTGATTTCTAGATTTCAATGCCTTGAGTCTTTAAGAAATTCCTCATTCTTGCCTTCCATATATCAAAGTTTCCATTGAACAATGGAGACGTAAAAAATTAATTGACTTCAATTTCGGCGGTTGAGGGAAACACATCTTTAGGAGGATTGGAGACTTTCTTCCTTGGCTTCACAATTTGTGTTCTAATGATCAACATTCAAGCTATTAGGCTTTGAGTGAAGGTATTGGCTGTGATACTGATTGTTGGAAATACTAAGAGGGGGGTGAATCAATATTTCTTTTCAATTGTTACTTTTACCAATTAGATCACTTATATTTAGAACACAAAATGAACAATAAGAATAAATGCTTTTATTAATTTCTTCAATAAATCAAGCACAATGTATGTTGGGCTCCAACCCTAGGTGAAGACACCGATCTTCAATCTCCTAGGCTACAACCTGTATTTGCCAAGCACTGACTTGGAATTACAAGGCTCCAACCTTGTCAATTTTGAGGCACTAACCTCAAGGGATCCAAACCAATATCTGGTTCAAGCTTCAACCTGGTTTCTTGAGGACTCTGATTATCTAGGCCTCCAACCCTATCTTATCCAAGGCACCAACCTTGAGTTTATTGAGAACCAACTCCAAGGACACCAATCCTATATTTTCCAAGCACCAACTTGAACTTTCTAAGGCACCAACCTTGTTTATTTGAGGCTCCAACCTTCAGGGCACCAACCCTCTGGGCTCTAACCCACTGCTATATTTTGTCTAGATATATTTGATAGTAATTCTCTGCTCCCAAAATTGTCTTCACTGAATTGTGGCAATCTACAGTTTCACTGTAGTCTCTGTTATCACCCCAAGAAACTCTCCTAGGTTGTATATCATATATGCTCGGGAACATTACAAACTCAACAAAATGTTGGAAACGGATGAATGGAAGGTCTGATGCATATTCAAGCCAGATAACCACTTCTACTATGCTTAACTCCAGACATGGGTGAACACCCCCAGACTACAAGGCTTTAGACCACCAATTACTCAGAGTTTGAGGATTAGCTGAATATGGAGAACACTAACCACACCAGCAGATGCACAGGACCCTGTGATGGCCGGCTGCAACTAGTAAGAGGTTTGCAAATCTATTTCCTAATACACAGATAGGATGATAGCTCTTTGGCACTAAGATAATAGAATCCTGCATAACACATTCAATGATACATACTAGATTCTAACACAGAGGTGGGATGACAACCCCTCTAATGCTAAAAATCAAGAGCACATGAACAAATGCATAACAGGCACAGCCTAGAACAGAGAAGAAGTGGAAAGTGAGCAACTAACAACAAAAGAAGGTTGTATTAGCTGAAAATGAAGACCAGATGTTGCAAGTATCACAGTAGTTACAGTCTCTAGAAGTTGAACCTTACATCAAAACCAAAACCATCAACCCTATTACATTTCGAGTTCTGGATATATATAGAGGTTGATTACAAAAATATCTGCTATCCTATGCGTGGAGGGGTCATAATGGACCACAAACCACATTAACTATCTAAAATGAGCCTCTGCTACGATCTGTTGTTCCAGTGAGTGAACTTGATCTTCTCTGATATTTTGTTGTCCTTCTTGATTAGATGAATGTCCTATGAAAGAATGATCCATAACTGATAAATGTTGTGACCTGCTCGAGGAACGTCCTTCTTGTTCTTCGGCCATAATGTTCTTGAATACAGTTGTTGAAGAATAACTGCGCCGAGTACTGGTAGATGGCCGCCATTTTCCTTTGGAACCATGACTCAGTCAAAGGTGGCAAAGACTTCATGGTGGGTGTATGAGCGGGCAGATAATAGATATCAACCGTTGGATCGGGAAGATAGATGGTAGAGATTGATTAGTAGTGGCCATTGGGAGACGTGAGAGCGGGATAGACGAGGGCCGTTGGATCTCATATGGGCAGATCCAACGGTGATCGGGGGTGGAAGATGCACGAGGCTTAACAGTCGGGAGAGAGGGGTAAGCGGTTAGCGGTATTTCCCGCACCGCTTATCGGAGGGAGGTGGTAAATGTACAACGAGGTGCGATCACAATAGGCTCACGCCGCGTGGCAAATGGGACGCGAGGAAAACCTCTTTTCCCGTGGGTTAAAGCGTGGGTAGATTATGGCAGTGGGAAAAGTGATCGCCATTCGATCGCAAGGAAAGATGACCAAACGGTGGGAACTTAACACATATGTCTTGTGACTGATGTGATGGAAAGGACTTGTCAACAACGCACAGTTAGGTGATCGCGGTTACATGACAGTTTAAACTTGGTGCCCGGGAGCTAAAGAATAATGGGTTTACACCGGGTTTTGGAAGAAAACAGAGATAGCGGGGAAGGTTATGAAAGTGTAAGGAGAACGAATGAGTAGGAGAAGAATGACTAGTGAGGGTCCCCTATGAGAGTAACCAGTATTGCCAGACCTGTTTTTAATCCATCAAATGTTGAAGAATGTAGCAGAGCTAACACTGGCTCCTTCTGGGGATGAGATCCTCCCTATGAGGTCTCAAGAACTGCAAACCAATGCCTTCATACAAAACAAGCTTAAAAATATTTGCCTAGTATTCCATTGGGCATGGAGTATAATTATTTTTATACTAATCTGCAGAGGAACACATTCAAGCTCGAAAACTTTAAATGACATAAACCTTCAAAAACTGCCCATTTCTGAGCCACCAAAATTGATTCTCCTCCTCTTAGCCCGCTTATCATAGATCAATAAAATTGGGGTTATTTGATCCTCTACCTCAAAGAGTTTAGGGCATTTGACCTTATCTGGTAGATATGGATCAAATTTCATCCCCTTTCTATATATTCTCATCCTTGGATGTTCTTCATGGGAGCCTTTATACCCCTGCTGAATAACCATGGTTGTTGTGTACTTCTCTGTGTCATTTGTGGCCTACACAACTAATATGAATGGTGAACCAATGTATTCTTGTGCGGGGGACACAGAGACATCATCTGCTCCTTCATTTTTCTTAGAACAGTCCACATCTAAGGAGGAGTCCCAAAACTGTGCACCCTCTTCCTCTGTCATCAAGCAAGCTGCCCCTTCAAGTTGTGTGGAGGCCACCTGGGCAGGCATAAAAATATCAAGATTGAGATGATCAGTATCAGCCTTGGGCATTGAGTTATGGCCTGCCTCAGTGCCTAGTGGGCAACTGTGAGGGATTGTCACTTGAACAGACTGAGGGAAAAAAGATGACGGGGAGCTTTCCTCTCCTTTTCTGATCATTGGGATGGGGAAAAAAGTAGGTTGGCTAATTTGTAGATCTGCATAGTCATGGGAAAAAGGGATGGCTTCAGGCTCTACTTCTTCGAGGATGGTAGGACCTGCTGTTGGTTTCTTTTGTTGATAAGCTTGTTGTTTTGCAGGTACAACAAACTCATGAGGAGTGCCTTTAGATAGTGACTCCTCATAGGCAGCTCTGGTTAAGAAGGGGGAATTTCCCTTATATTCCAAACCATGGACCTCCTCCTCTTCTTCATACTGCTCTTCTTCCATGACTATATTCCGAAAAAGGGTCTTCACCCTTTTGTCTTCTTTTGCATCTTTGTTTTTTTGCAAAGTCTGCAGCTGCTCCTTTGCTCCTCTATATAGATTTGGCTTTGGAAGAGCAAAGGTACTAGGAGCTCCTGCTTCCTCAAAATGTTGCTCAACCATTAATTTGGAAACTTCAGAGGCTAATAACTCTATCATCCTGGCTAATTTATCGATCTCAGGATCTGAGGATGATGACTCACCACCCTGCCTTCTCCTATCAGCAACACCCTTGAGTCTTTCTGCAGCCATTACGTTAAATTCTACTTCAAAGGCTGCGTCTTGCATATCAGCCAAAGGAGCACATATTCTTTCTCTTAACATCAGGCAGAACTGAGAATTGAAGGCATTGGCGTAAGTAAGCATAACAGAAGTAGGGGTAGGTTTCACCTCAGCTGGTAATCTGCTGTACATATGGTTGAATTTGATGTTGAAATCAGACAACAACTCACCATTCTCCCTCTACAAGTTCCCAACTTCAGTGTGATAAAAGAGAAATATATCTTATCCCCCCAATGCTTTAAGAACACATCATCTAAGGCCTCAATGTCTGCAATAGACCTAGGGGGTAATTCTCTAAACCATTTTCTAGCCTCCCCATCTAGGCTTTGGACAAAAACCCTCATCCACACATCATCTTCATTTATATCCAGGTTGTTAGCATAGCTATAAAAAGATTCAAGGTGCTCTTCAACTGTTATTCCTTCTTTATCAGTAAACTTAGGCATATATTTTTGGTACTCTCCTGTAGGCATGGCATTCAAAATGACAGGCAAGACCAAGGGTCCATACCTAGTAGCAACGATTCTTTCTATCTTTGTAAGAGCTTGCTGACCTGCCATGACTGAGGTGGGTGAAAGAATATTGGTAGACTGAGTGATATGGATCAATCAAATGGATGACAAAGACAGAGGAATATGATAGACAACATGGGATGCTATCTTTGGACTGAGATCCAAAGGGGAACTAAATGAATAAGGAGCTGTATGAATCTCTGCAGGTGATTCTTCACTAGCAGTACAAGGTTCTAATTCTTCAAACTATCTATTCTCAACTATAACCTCCTCTTGCAGAGGTACATAAGATTTCTTGGGATTACCTGATCCTGATGCTCCTTTCTGTGATGTTTTCTTCACTTTGATAATCTTCTTAGGGTCAAGCACCGGTTCAGCTGGTGATTTCTGAGGATTTCTTCAAGTATGCCTCACAAATTGAACCAGAACTTCAATGTGGAGTCGCCAAAGGTTGGTCTTCCTCCAGTGGAGTTGCCAGATAGATGATTACAACCAGAAATGTGCCTAGACCTTGTCTATCATTAAAATCTGGAACTGTGTCGTCTCCTAGGGAAGCTAAGCTTCAATCTCTTCTCCTTGGCAACGACACCAATTAACGTTATCACCCCAAGAAACTCTCCTAGGTTGTATATCAGAGATGCTCGAGAAAATTACAAACTCAAAAAAATGTTGGAAATGGATGAATGGAAGGTCTGATGCATATTCAAGCCAGATAACCACTTCTACTATGCTTAACTCTAGACATCGGTGAACACCCCCAGACTACAAGGCTTTAGACCACCAATTACTCACAGTTTAAGGATTAGGTGAACATGGAGAACACTGACCACACCAGCAGATGCACAGGACCCTGTGATGGCCGGCTACAACCAGTAAGAGGTCTGCAAATCTATTTCCTAATACACGGATAGGATGACAGCTCTCTAGCACTAAGATAACAGAAACCTGCATAACACATTCAATGATACATACTATATTCTAACAAAAAGGTGGGATGACAGCCCCTATAATGCTAAAAATCAAGAGCACATGAACAAATGCATAAGAAGCACAACCTAGAATAGACAAGAAGTGGAAAGTGAGCAACTAACAGCAAAATAAGCTTGTATTAGCTGAAAATGAAGACCAAACACTGCAAGTATCACAGTAGTTACAGTCTCTAGAAGTTGAACCTTACATCAAAACCAAAACCATCAACCCTATTACATTATGAGTTCTAGATATATATAGAGGTTTATTACAAAAATATCTGCTATCCTATGCGTGGAGGGGTCATAATGGACCACAAACCACATTAACTATCTAAAATGGGCCTCTGCTATGATCTGTTGTTCCAATGAGTGAACTTGATCTTCTTTGATATTTTGTTATCATTCTTGATTAGATGCATGTCCTATGAAAGAATGATCCATAACTGATAAATGTTGTGATCTGCTCGAGGAACGTCCTTCTTGTTCTTCGGCCATAATGTTCTTGAGTGCAGTTGTTGAAGAATAATTGTGCCGGATACTGGTAGATGGCCGCCACTGTCCTTTGGAAGCATGGCTTAGTAAAAGGTGGCGAAGACTTCATGGCGAGTGTATGAGCGGGCGGATAATAGATATCAACCGTTGGATCGGGAAGATAGACGACAAAGATTGATTAGTAGTGGGCATCGAGAGACATGAGAGCGGGATAGATGAGGGCCATTGGATCTCATATGGGCAGATCCAACGATGATCGCGGGCGGAAGATGCATGAGGCTTAACGGTCGGGAAAGCGAGGTAAGCAGTTAGCGGTATTTCCCGCATCGTTTATTGGAGGGAGGCGGTAAACGTATAGCAGAGTGCAATCACAATAGGCACATGACGCGTGGCAAATGGGACGCGGGGAAAATCGCTTTTCCCGTGGGTAGATTATGGCAACGGGGAAAGCGATCACCGTTCGATCGCAGGGAAAGATGATCGGATGGTGGGAACTTAACGCACATGTCTTATGACTGATGTGACGGAAAGGACTTGTGAACAATGCACGGTTAGGTGATCGCAGTTACATGACAGTTTAAACTCGACGCCTGGGAGCTAAAGAACAATGGGTTTATGCCGGGTTTTGGAAGAAAACAGAGATAGCGGGGAAGGTTATGAAAGTGTAAGGAGAATGAAGGAGTAGGAGAAGAATGACTAATGAGGGTCCCCTGTGAGCATAACCAGTACTGCCAGACCTGTTTTTAATCCATCAAATGTTGAAGAATGTAGCAGAGCTAACAGTCTCCATGCTATAAAATCAATGACAACCTTGTCTCATAGAAGGTGTCACTGTTGCTCTTCATTACACCCAAGCAAAATCTTCAAGTCACATCATGATGAATAACACATCATGGTCTTCAATAGTCTCTTCATGACTTCAATGTACCTTCAATGAATTGTACTAAGCTCTGAACACACCAACTTTCTGTTTCAATCCTCTATTCTATCATGGTAATTGTTTCAGGAGCAGGAGTACACTTCAGGCGTAACTGCTTCAAAAGAATGACTATCATGGCTTTAGGTTGTGCACACAATATAAAACAACCCTGTCTTATGCAGTCTCTTTAACAGATCGTGGGCTGTGCTTCTACATATTCATTATAAGTCCGAAAGCTTCTACGGATTCATTATAAGTCCGAACTTTCAATGATTAACCAAGTCAACATAATGTTTTTACAATTTGTCTTCTACTAAACCTTCGGCTTCCTCTACGCTCACTCGACCTTCGGCTTTCTTTCTACTATTCCTTCATGTTGACAAGTTGTGAACTGTCGTTCGGTTCCATGATCGATGCACACGATCAATGGATAGAAATGATACGTCTTAACTTATATTTATATGGGTTTCACTAATGACTGGAAAGACACGTTGATTGGGGAGGTCGACTTGTATATTAAAACATATTGAAGAGTCTTTCATCCATAAACTTGATTATTCACAGAAACCATATAAGAGAGGTTATACCCACAGGGAGGTCGCACATGCCATGTCACTACCTCAATTACAATTGCATCTTTTAGAGGTCCCGCAATCGCAACACTTAATATCACCGATGTAACATGGCTGATATTCATACTGACAATGAAATGGACGCGATATAATATTAAACCATCATCAATAGATCCGTTGGGTCCATAGCTAATATCGCAATTGACAGTCGGGTTCACAAGTCCTATCACAATCAGTGGTCCGGTAGTGACAATCCTTATGATTTGCGTAACTTCCTCGATACCTGGACGCGATATTATATAAAGGTATATTCTATGGAGCTATCAGGTCCACGTATTATATCGCAATCAGCTTTTTGACATCCCTTTGAAACTTGCGATTACTGATGATGTGATATTTCATTAAGTTGAATTGTAATGGTCCCGCGGGTTTGTAATATTATCGCAATTAGAGGATTTAAGTGGCATTCCTTTGTGATACATAACTTCCAATGTGGATGCAATATTCTTTAGCGCGTGTTCTAATGGGACCATCAGGTCTGTAACTCATATCGCAATCAAGGGTTTGAGTAATGTTTACATAACTTAATATAATAGAATCGTTGATAAGGTTTCTGTCGATATTATATATTGTCGAAAGGGTTCCCATGGTTTATTACTTCCTCCGATATGGCTCCTCTAATGTTTTCTTCTTTCCTCCTCCGATATTGTTGTTGCTCTTTGTTCTATTGATAGCACTTACCCTTGGGAATATGTGATAACCTGCTTCCTTGATGGCTTCTGATGAACTCTTCCTCTTACTCTTTGGCTTCATGGTTTCTCCTCTTTACTCTTTCTCCTCTTCTGATATCTTTCCTCCTCAGTTCTACTATTTCTATTATGTTTGTATTCAATCCTTGGATCCTCCATGAGCAGTATAAAGATAAATGAGATCAATGGGAAACCTCACATGTCACAAGAATTTTCCATCACAAACACTGCCATATTGACATAAATGACAACCTAGATTAACAATTCAATGTATACTTCTTCTTCTATTACCCCATTCAGAAATGTTGTCTTGACATCCATCTGATGGATCTCCCATCCCATCTGGGCTGCAAGAGATATCATGGTCCTAATAGATGTATACTTGGCTATTAGGGCGAAGGTTTCCTCATAGTCAATCCCTTCCTTTTGAGGATACCCCTTAGCCACAAACTTGGCCTTGTATTTTTCAATATTGTCATCCACAACATATTTGATCTTGTAAATCCATCTTGAACCTACCATAGATCTGTCTTGAGGCATTGACACCACCTCCTAGACATCGTTTACCATTATGGAGTTATACTCCTCCACCATCGCATCTAGCCAGACCTGATGCTGAGCTGCCTCCTTGAAGCTGGCAGGATCTCCATCTTGAGCTACTAACGCCTAATACCTATCTGGATGTTTTCGCTCCCTTTTACTGTTCCTTGGCTCTCCAATGAAGTTCTCTGCATCACGTAGAATCTGACGAAGTTCCTTGCTGGTTCTTCCTCTGCCAACAAGTGCTTATATTCGCTCCTCTTCCTCATCTTGAGAATATTCTTGATCTAAGGAAGGATTTTTTACTTCCGTTGGTTGAAGAGGCATGACCAATGGATCCTCTTTCGACTACTCCTTGGAAGTCATTTCGCGAGATCTTCTGAAAGCTTTGTCCTCCATGAACTTTACATCTCGTCGTACTACTACCTTCCTGCTCCCTAGAAGATAGATTTTGTATGCTTTAACATTCTTGCTATATCCTGCCAGATACCCCTTTTCTGCAATCTGATTCAACTTCTTCCTCTTTTCTTCGGGTATGCGATAATATGCTAAACTCCCAAATATCCTAAAATGATTGATTTCAAGTGTCTTCCCAATGAATACTTTTTCTGGAGTAATCTTGCCCAATGCCCGATGAGGAGTCCTGTTTTGAACGTAGACATCTGTGTTGCATGCTTCTACCCACAATAATTTTGACATATCCTGATCATACAACATGGCCCTAGCTGCTTCTACAATAGTCCTGTTTTCCTTTCTGCCACCCCATTCTACTCCGGATTGTAGGGAACTGTCCACTCTCTTCTGATGCCCTCCTTAGCGCAATAATCAATGAAGTCCTTATTGACATATTTTGTACCATTATCTGAGTGCAAAAATTTTATTTTCTTACCTATCAGATTCTCCAATAGAGCCTTCTAATCTTTGAACGACAGAAAACCTCATCCTTCATTTCAGAAAATAGATCCAATTTTTCCTCGAGTGGTCATCAATGAAGGTAAGGAAATACTTGGCACCACTAAGAGCTTTGACGGACATAGTTCTGAAGATATGTAAGTGTATCAATCCTAGTACACTCTTGGCCCTATGGTTTCTCCTATGAAATTTCGCCTTGGCATACTTTCCTAGAGCGCATCCCCTGCATACATCATCTCATTCCATACTCAAATTATGAACTCCTGTTACAGTGCTCCTGAGAATTCTCAGAGCTCCATGGTGCAAGTGACCCATCCTTCTGTGCCATAGTTCATTCAAGTCTTTGTCCCCATGACCGCCTATTAGTGCCATTGGAGATTCTAGTTGTAATCTGTACAACCGATTACTTTTGATCCCGATCTGCACTTTCCTTTTCCAGCTCGGGTGTTTGACGTATAACTTTTCCTTGATGAAGTAGACATCATAGCCCTTGCGTTGTAGTTGTGACACGGAAAGTAAGTTCATCCAAAATCCTAGCACATGAAGCACATTTGTGGCATGGAACCGCTCTCCTGATTCTGCCTGAAAAACTATGGTACCCTTTCCTATTGGAGTACACTTTGCGCCTTGTTCCCCATGGTGATCTGAAAGGTCATCTTCTCTTCTTGATGTTCTAAGAAACACTCCTTGATTCCCATGATATGCCACGAGAATCCACTGTCTATATACCATTCTTCTGACGATGCAACACTAGTCATGCATGCCACTTCTTCTTCTAACCTGGAAGCCAAGATAGAGAAATCGAAATGTCTCTCTCTTGTGCAATATTATGAAAATCTGCGTGAGTCTCCTGAGGTGGATGCCTCTGCATTGTGGTCTCGACCCCTAACTGATTTTCCCTTTTTGTCTCTGATTACTTGCTCTGATACCATGTGAAAATTCTATCACTGTAGCAACTGATTTACTTTTCCTACTTATTTCATCATAAGTTATTCATGAAATTACTTCAACAAGCATTAAAATAAATACTCCTGCAGATATCACACTATAATACATAAACAAACATATGCACACATTAACACAGTTATTTTGGACTAATGTCCCCGGAAAAACCCAATGTGGGAAAACTGGTGCAGCAAGGGAGGGTTTTATTATTCAGCAATTTTCTTGTACAACAGGGTGCCAAACTGGCTTACCCACAGATAGACAAACTTCCAGCACTTTTCTAAACCCAGCGTAGGCCCTACTGACCTCTGTTACAGCCTAAAACCCTCTATGTCAGCCTGAAACCCTCTGCATCAGCCTAAAATCCTCTGCATTAGCCTATTGAGGCTCTGCATAGCCTCTCTAGGCTTCTGTGTCACTCCTGTAGCCTCTGTGTGGATGACGCAAGCCTTTCTAGCTCTCCGTAGTCTTTACTGCCTCTGCGTGGCTTCCTTTGGCTCTGCATCTACCTCTTCTGTGCTGATATCCCATCTCTCTGTTTCGTACTTGCTCCCTCCTGACTGCTCTCCAGACCACTGGTTCAATTTCTCAACAAACCTCGCTCCAAAAATTGAACTGATTGGTCTCCCTCAGTGTGTTCTCCAAGTGCCCCTCAAGCCTCCTCTTATACTTTTTCTTTTGACATCTCAACAGCCAAGATTAAGTCCCTAATCAACAACTAACACTAGATCTAGCTTGATCCATGTCTTTTGGACCATTCTAACACAAATTCATATTAATACACATTAATATTTTATTTTCCATAAGTTTAGACTTAGGGACTCCATTAAAAATATTAATTATTTTAATATCTCCTGATCTGTTTAGATTCTGCCCAAACCCTTTTTGGGTATTGGAGATCTTATGTGCCCCAACCTCTACACCAAATTTCATTGCTAGAGCACATCCGATGCTACCCCAAATCAACAATTGGTGGTCCTGTCATGGTCAAAACCATGCTACACATGCTTCACAATGAGTTGGATACAATTTCCAAGACCATATACCTGGATGCGGTGGAGGCAAGGGTCAACTATAAAAAAGACACCATCAAGAAGTTTGGGGATGTCATCATACAGTACCAATATTGGCATCAATATGTTACCAAGAAGCACCAAGTGGAGGTTGTTGAGTTGGTCTTTCCCCAAACACCAGAGTAACAATGTTTTGTCTTGTTAGGTTGTCTCTAACCTATTTGAATTACATGGGTACATGTGGAAATTGTGATATTATTTGTAAATATGTTGTAAGTGAAATCCCAAGTGTCATTAGTGGAATATGAAAGGTTATCATCTTATATAATGAGTTACTTGTAAGGAAGTTGAAGAGTCATGAGGGTAGTCAAAGAGTCATAAAGGGGAATGTCAATGGTCACCCCACCCTTTGTTATAAATAGAACCTCATAACTCATAGAAGAGGATTTTGAGAGCCAAGATTTTGGGTAGGCTTAGGCTTACAGAAGGCTTGGGAGTATTGTGACAAGCCTTGGCTTCTCCACAACGTAGAGCGAGTATACTTCTTTGGAGCAGGTGTTCTTGAATGTAATGTTCCACTATTGGGGCTGGTGGTTGTCAATGGTGTATGTATGGATGGAACTTTCACTTATAATAATAATAATATTAAAGGCAACACACTGTCATGCATATGTTGTTATTGTAGTTGGACTATTCTTGTTGCTTTAGCAATGTGTGTTGTTTATCTTATGCATCTTCTTATGAACTACGTTGTATGCAATTGTACGAATAATGTTGAATGACTGTTGTTGGATTAACTCATCAGTTTAATTTGCAGACTATTATTCATTTTATCTTGTGATGTCATTCCGCTCATGTGTTCCTTTTAAGCTACGTATCATCACAAGCTTTTAAGGGGCACACTTCCTTTTCCCCTCTGTATGTTAGAATCTTCATTCATCGCACTTGACTCTCCGCAGGGTCACACACTTGCTCTCACCCAAATTTATCTTACTTACTTCTTTGCGCTACCGCAGTCAAGGCATTACACTACCACCCACTACTGGGACTCCTACTCCAAATGGTTTGAGGTCTATTTGGGACTTCATATCAGGGAGATCCCCTGAATGTTGGTGGATCCAACACTATCAACATTTCTAGCGCTAGAAGGATGGCTAGATGACAAGTTAAGCCCTTGAAGTTTGTTTTGAATTTCTGCACATATTTCATGGATTTTGTTGAAATCACAACCTCGACATGTTTCTCTCACAATGTTTATTTTGAAGTGTCGACAACCCTTATAGATGACTTTTCCAAATATAATTTCAATGGCGAAAATGGAACACCCTTGTTCAAGCACACAATTGCCTTTGTTGGCTTCCATGATAGGCATGATGTCCCCTAGGACGACATTGCCTATGTGTTGTTCGCTTTCACATTCAAAGGGTGTGCAAAGCAATGGTGTCACACATTGCCCATAACTTCTATACAATTTTTTGATCACATGTTTAGAGAATTATGTCATTATTTCGTTGTTTATGACCATAAAAAACTTAATAAAAAACAAATTGTGAAAATCACCAAACGAATCTCTTCAAGATTTTCATGACCATTTTCTTCACTACTGTTATGAATTTCCTGAAGATGAAGTTGACTGGGACTTTTTGGACGAAATATTTCAGTATCTTGTTCACATTTATGAGAATCCACATTAGTTAGAATCTTTTGAACCTCTCCCAACATACCTTGGTGTTAGAGCTTCTAAATCTGAGATGGACAAGGTTGTTGTCCCAAGTGACCCTCCTTCCCCTTCTCATCAAACAGATCTAGCTCTGCAGGTCAAGGTGGGGTAAATTGAGAGTCCACCTGTTGATCTGTCACTGTCTCCTTCCACCCCATCTTCTCAGGATTCTTGTGCAGATTTGGACTATAACCCCAATGGTTGTCATGTGCTCTTATATCCTCAACCTCCATCCTTTGGTCCCTTTAATCCTCTTGATTTTGGCATGTTGTGTCCATCTATCTTGGTTCTCACATGTGATGTTCTCGAGAATCAAGTTCTAGACGAAGTTGGTGTTGAACAATCGAACTGCACTATCATTTTTTATGAGTATGTATGGGAGTTTGAACAATAATCCATGGTGAAGGATGACCTCCTTATGTCCGCACCTCATCCGCTTTATCCTGAAATCTTCCATGATTATGTTGTTTTTGTTCCATCTTGTGAAAATCCATTTCTAGATGTTTCTATTTCTCATCATTCGTAGAACACATGGGATGCTAGTTTTTCATTTGATTACGGAGAGGAAAAATCTATCTTCTCTGATCCACCCAATCTCTCTTCTTACATTTTCGAAAACATAGAGGATGATATTTTTCGTTTTTCATCATCCTCTCTTTATGATTTGTTAGATCATGAGGATGCCACTGTCCATCATCTTGAGTTTTCTGATTGTGGTTGTCGTGATATTTTCATTCATTCATGTGATCATGATTCTAAGTTATCTACTATTGATATTTCTAAGCCACCGATCTTTGATGATCCATATTTTGATGAATTGGAAACTTCTCAATCTATCAAGGAACTTCAGCCCAAGCTGATGGTTATTTCAAGTTCTTGTAGTCTTGAGGTTAGTTCCACTTCTGATTAGAAATCTGTTGAATCTTTCCATGCTCCTCATCACTCATTGTTTTGCACTGAAAATCAATATATTTCATAGTTTTCACATCCTCCACTAGAATCACATGATCCTATTGCTCATGCATTGGAGGATTCATAAGTAGCAAGCACTATTGTGAAACACAAGTTTTCTTCTTTCTTTATGTTTGCTCGTCTTCCAATTTTGAAGGTGCGTACATGCTTGTCTTCCACGTGTAATGTGACAGGACGCCTTGATACATCCATAAAGTGTCTTTCATGTGCTTTCAATTTTTTCTTTTTTTTGGATGCATTCAAGCTTCGAATGTATTGGTTTACATTGTTGTATCTTTCTTGTTGGTTGGTTTACTTGCATATCTTTCTTGTCAATCATGCTTTCGCCTACATGGGCCAATCAATGGATTGATGGCTCCATTGGAAATATCACTTCACGCGAGTTGGCCTATGCTCTATTTAGGTTAGGAGTCAGAATAATGTTTTAATTTCTTTCTTGTTTCTATTTTGCTTACTTTGTTTCACTTTGTCTTACTTCGTTCCTTTGCCTATTTTTTTTTGCACCTGTAGGTTGGTTTCTGTAAGAAACCGTGTTCGGCTTCTCAGAGAAGCAAGGTGAGATCCAAGAGGAATTTGTACAGCTATCAACACTTGGTTATCTGCCTATTCCCTATCTTTATGTGAATCTTTCTCTTATGAAACCATCTCACAAAAAGATAGAAAAGATAGATAAACGCCTTAGAAATAAGCCTCTTCGAGGGGGAAACCTCCTTTACATTACACAAATGAACAATTCTTGGATGATAAAAATGACAAGACTTCCTTTCTATATATAGGAGTCTTAGGGGTCATAATATAATCAGAGCCGACATAACAATAATAATGTAAGGGCACAATAATAACAATAGTGGGCTTCTATGGGGCATAATAATAACAATATGGGGACTACATGGGCACAACAATATAATAAGGCGGTCGTACTAATAACAATAAAGGGTTACACTAGTAGTATAGGGACTTAACATGCTCCTCTACTTCAAAAAGTGTTGTCCTCAACGCTTGAGTTTTTCTTGATGCTTATGCATAAAATTCTTGTTCTCCCCTATGGAATCTTCAACGGGTAACTTCTTCCACTTGATGAGATACTATGAAATTGATCGATTTCGTAGATGTTAGGTTCTTGTTTCTGTGAATGCTCCAGGTTCCAATATGATTTTTCCTTCCTTGTCAAGTTCTAGCAATATTGTTTGAACTGGGATCTTCTGCAACTTTTGAATGAGTGGCCACACTTCTTTGTCCTTATTCCATTCAT
>APFE031034179.1:0-15846 GCA_000404065.3 Pinus taeda
TTCTCTCCCTCTCCCCACTTCTATATCTCTTCCCTACTTATTTCCTCTGTCCCTCTCTCTCCATCCTCTTTATCACTCCCTCTCTCTCTCCACCTCTCTCTATATTTCTTTCTTCTTACTTATCTCTCTCCCCCTCCAAATCCATCTCTCTTTCCCTTGCTCACTCCACTCTCTCACATCCTCTCTCTCTCTCTCTCTCTCTCTCTCTCTCTCTCTCTTTTACTCTTCAACCTCCAAATCTATTCCTATATCTCTCCCTCTCTCATTCTCTCCTCCATTCTCTCCATCTCTCCTTCTTTGTCTTTATCTAACCCCCAAACATACACGCTCTCTCTCCATCTCTCCTTTGTTAATCCCTCTCTCTCTCCACTTCTCACTCTCTATGTATTTCTTTTTCCATCCCTCTCCCCCTCCAACTCCATCTCCCTATCTATCCCTCTCTCATTCTCTCTCCCTCCCTCTCTCCTACTCTCTCTCAAATCTTCTCTCTCGTAGTTCCTCTTTCTCCCTTTCTCTTCTACCTCCCTCTCTCCTTCCCCATCTCTCTCTCTCTTCCCTCATATTATCTCTCTTACCCTATCACTCCCCTTTTCCCTCTCAAGTATTATCTCTCATTCTTCCTCTCTCTCTCTCTCTCTCTCTCTCTCTCTCTCTCTCTCCCTATGTTACTATAACCCTCCCTCTCTCCTTATGCCTCCTTCTCTCCCCCCTTTTTTATATCTCTCCTTATTTATCTCTTTATCTCATGCCTAAACATACACTCTTTCTCCCATTCTCTCCCTTGTCATTCCCTGTCTCTCTCCACTTATCACTCTCTATGTATTTCTTCTTCCCTCCCTCTCTCCCACTCTATCTCCATTTCTCTATCCCCCCCTCTCTCCTCCTCTTTCTCATCCTTCATCTCTCGCCCTTTCTCTCCTACGTTTATCTCTCTTCCCTCATCTCTCTCTCTCTGCCCTCCAATCCCCTCACTATCTCCCTCCCACTCTCCTCTATCTCCCCCCTCCATCTTTGTGTCTTCCTTCTCTACGTCTCTGTCTTTTTATTCGTCCTCTCCCCTCTCCTTCAGTTTATCTCCATCTCTCCCTTGTCACTCCCCTTGTCTCTCCACCTCTATAACTTTATGTCTTTTTCTTACCTCCATATATATAGTTTAAATATATCATGATATATTAATATTTTATAATATACAATTATCCTAGATTAAAAAATTTTATTAATAATATAAATAATAATAATAATAATCCTTTAATATTAATTATTGGGTTAATATATTTTTTGAATGGTATTAATAATAATTTGGCCCATGATATATTTCCCATAGGCTTCACCTAAATAAAACCTATTTTTTGAGTGTTAATAAGCGTAAATAGGTTTTATTTATTTACCATACCTCTTCTTTATTTATATTTCTATTTATTTATCATATTTCTTTTATTTAAAATGGTATTTGGTCCATAGGCTTGGTATATAATTAGATGTTGATTTCTAATCTTATTTGATATGTTTTTATTTATTTACCATACACATTTATACCTCCTTTATATTTACTTATTTATCACACCTCTTTCATAAATATGGTAATTGGCCCCTGGTATTAATAATTATGTGTCACGCACGATACACCTAAATAAAACCTATTTTTTTAGTTTTCATAAATGTAAAGAGGGCAATGGAGTAAAGATGAAAAGAGGTTTTATTTATTTACCATACTTCTAATTTATTTAAAAAAATAATTATTTACCATACATTTGGAGTAAATATAAAAAAGGTCTTATTTATTTACCGTAGCTCTATTTTTCTACTATTCTTAACCTCTTTATATATTTTGAATTTATGTTGTGTTTATACATAATAATAATTAAATTGATTTTTAAATAGCATTAGATTAACAATGTAAAATGTTAAATATTACATTTATATTTACATTTACATTTCGGTTTACATGTTTACATTTTTTAAGGGAGATCTGACCCATGAGGGCAATAATTATTTTATTTTTAATCTGAAATTACAAATAACTTTGAAAAATACATATAAATAACCAAAAACACTTTTATATTAATTAAAATAAAATAAATTTCAATTAAATAAAAGTTAAAATAATATTATTTGAATGAAAAATTGCTTTCTATTTTCAAAGAGAGTAAAGAGAATTGTATTTATTTTAATTAAACTTTGAATTGCAAATAACTTAATAATTTAACAATTTAAACTACAGTAAATTTGGGCTGTTGGTGACTTTTCCCTAAACCATAGGAGTTATAGATCTTCTTGCCTTGATAATTGGCAATGTAAAGGCATTGTTTTACATTTGGCACTGTTTCTACCAGGGTAACACCTATCCAAATTTTCCAAATCTCTTAGAGGATAAAACTAGGAGGATAAAAGTGATCCAGATGATGTCGTTGGATTTTCAGTGGATCCATGTGTTTGGTGCCCTTGAAAACTGAAATCTCAACCATCGGAATGATTCCAGATTCAATCGGCATTGAACTAGTGACAACTAGTTGGTAACTGGAGAAAGGGAGATGCACTTAGCTGTTGAAACCTTGAAACAAACTAGTAGGTTTTTAGATTCGAAGTTCCTTGTAATGGAGACATGTTGGGTGCTTCAAATGTTGGTTACATGTCAGCAGTTCGAATTGTTTCTGAAAGATCAATGGATGTCGAGGTTTCATCCAAAGTCAGTCTTTAGCAAAGTTGAGGAAACCTTCAGATCTGATGCTCAATTACTCTCACATTGTTGTTGAGTTAAATCAAATATTCATCTTACAGAACGATTGATCTAATCTTTATGCACTATGGTAAAGGTCAACTATCTTGCTTCTTGGTTGATCTAGATACTCTGCTAGATCTAATTAGTAACTCTTACAGAGTGTGGAAAAGCATTTCGTAATTAATTTTAGATTTTCTGGAGTATTTCCATATATATATATATATATATATATATATATATATATATATTATATAAAATTATTAGATTAGTTTTTTCATCTATATGTGGAATATGAAAGTGAATGGTTCCAAACAATAGATTTTTAACATTTTTAATTATTTAAATCATAATTATTTGATTTTTTTTGGAGTTTTTGTATATTATTTATTTTTCTTGGGTGATCAGATCTTCCATATATGTCTTCAAAAGTTCGACCCAAAAAACCATTATCCTTTTTCTCTTAAATGTCTTAATTTTTTTGTTGAATTCAAATTGGAGATATCGGAATACATGGTTGCGAATAAAACTTTAGTAGCCATGGCCAAACACGTAGGAAAGAATGGCTTAAAGGTTTATCAAGTTTCTTCTTTCGTGGTAAATCCCATAACAATTCAAGAATTTTTAAAAGTAATATTTGAACATTTCAAATGTAATCCCTACATTAATTGCAAAGGAAACCCAAATTGTTGAAGCAATTGACCTGCATTGATCTGATGCAGAATTATGGGAAGGCTCTAGACACAACGTTTATTTCACCAAAAAATGTAATTTGTACCAAGAAACGTAAATTGTAATGATACTCTGTGTTTCTTAGTTGAAATTTCGATGAATAGAAGTGGAATTTGAAAAGTTAAAAATTTACTCATGTAATTTTACTTTGCATATAATATTTTTTCAAGGAGTAGATTCGTTATTTAATATAAAGAGTTACTGATTCACCATAATTATAAAAAAATACATAAAATGAATCATTTTAAACTGATATTCATATTGCAGATAGTGAGGTTATCAAGATCATCTACAAATATATGTTACACCAATTGAAGCACCTAGAAAATATCTACGAGTCATATGCATTCTATGAAGGAAGGTGAATGATATGAAATCGAGATGAAATACAAATTTATAGGTGTTGTATTGTTTTCAACATTTTGATTGGTAATCAAGCAGCATACATTAATATTTTTTTTAATATATTTGTGCAGATTCGATACAATTCTAAAAATTTGTTTCAAGAGCTCTTTGAAGATGAACAAGACAATTTCAAATTTGATGTGAAGATGAAAGAGATAGTTCCAAATTTGATGTTAGATTATCGAGTGGAAAAATTACTTTAGAAATATTCATTTTCCCTGACTTAGTGAATATATATTAAATGGGTGAATATGTATCAGTGGATCACAATGGTTTCAATGGCCATGAAGACATGAATTTTCACTTCACTGGGTTCGGGAGAGTGATGGGGGCAGTTGGAGTAGAAAGTTGTTCATATATAAATGGAGGTCATGCCAATGTGAACGTTGAACTCATTTCCACCAAAAATGATTTCATTAATGATGTGTTTACGTTGCAGCGAGGAAGTTACATGTTTACAAATACTACTTGAAGGAAATATAGGTTGGCTTCTTCCCATCATGAATACATAAACTTCATCAATCCTCGAGCAGTATACAAATATCAGGACATATCAAATCTCTCTACATTTTTTTCAAAAAGGAAGGGTCATGATATTTTTTGTCTTTGCCTACGTTTGATACACAGAATAAGTTTTGATATTCCTTAAGGATGAGTGTTAGAGGACATAGTATCCCTCCATGAAATCAAACGTGAAGAAGTGGAAACTGTAGGCTCTGTGAGCCAATTATTAAATAGAGGAAGAAGATACAAGGCCATACCTAATATCAATACTAGCTAGGATGGTGCTACGCGTGAGGTAAAACAATTGATCTGTATAGAGTATATTTTCTATAATATTCTCTTTCAAATACACGACTCTCATGTGCTCTTAGCAATTGTCCAAAGATGGTCTCCAGAGATGGAGTTGGGCTTTGGAAATTCGATAGTATATGACATCTTCTATGTCCCTAAGTTATGATATGGATGGATTATTTGTTTCCCAAGGTAAACCTATTTTAGGTGTTCATGTATACCTTTATTTAGATGATTTCCATGAGGTGAAGTGCTCTCAAAGAAGCTCCTTGGCCAAATCAAGGACTTTTTCACGCAATATCTGATGCATATGGGAAATCTGATTTTAGTTTTATTCCATGTAGAAAATAAAGGTTGTTGCCATTCTACAAGGGTGGGAATATAGTATTTGATGTTTCACTTCCATCTATAGAGGTTCTTGTTGAGAAAATACATGTTACTATATCTTAGCCATTTCAGGTCATAGGTTTCTCATTTGGTGGACTTGTGGTGACATTTGAAGGAGTCTATTTTGAAGGTGTTAAGATATTAGTTGATGGGCGAAAAAGAGCTACAACAGATGTCCAAGGATATTATAAACTTGACCATGCAACATCGACACACTACACAATCAAGGCTGAGAAGGATCACTTTGAGTTTAGTAGTTTGGAGAATTTCATGGTTGTGCCAAACATGGCTTCAATCCCAAATATAGAAGCAACACATTATAATATTTGTGGTTCCCTAAAATTAGTGACAAATGGCTATTATGGAAAGCATCAGTTTGGCTAGACACATGCACCAAACAATGTTAAGCCTCAACTAAAGAGGATTGATGATATGGGAAACTTCTGCTTCAAGGTTCAACCATGTTAATATCGAATATTTGCACTAACCACAATTGCAGAACGTGATTCTGGTCTTCAATTTGCACCATCACATATTGATGTGACAGTAACTAGACCAATGTTTGGCATTAAATTTATAAAGCCCTTTTTGATATCCATGGATCGATGATATGGAATGAAGGATGTGACTCAGTTTCTATATCGCTTACTTCTCTGGTTGTTGAACTCTAGGTTTAGACAAGCTTAACTCTTTAAGTTTAACAAATGAGAGTAGCGACTTCATATTTTAGAAAGACCCACCCAGTGCGTTGGGTCTTGAGGTAAAACATGGACCTTCATCTCATTTGATAGATTGGGATGATGACTGTTGTCAAGAGAGAAAGGTTATTGATGTCAATGCTGGTGTTTTTGATCATTTAGAGACAATTTTTATCCAAAAGGGCTATTGGTTGCATATCATGTCTACTCGTCCTATGGATTCTTACATTGTACAACTAAATAAAGAAAAAATGAATTTGTCGATTGAGAAAGGATGGTTTAAAATCTACTTAGAATCTTCTCATCTGCACATGATTCATTTCTTGAACTCATGCAATTTCCTTGGAACGTCTTCATTAGAATTCAATTTATTGAACCATAAGCCTAATATTTGACTAGTGAAAAATATCTACTTAGTGGTGAAATACATGTTGATTCAAGTGCTTGTCCCAAAACAAATGAGTTTTCTCGAAGCATTAATGTAGGCATATGGCAAAAGGAGGGTGCATTTATAGATATGATCAATAATGCCATACTTGTTTCAAGTGATAATGGAGCAAGAAACATTGTTATATATTAGTACACTCACTGGGCCAACCTTGAAGATGAAATGATATTTGTCCTGAGAGACAAATGGAATGCTAGTGAGAAAAATAGTTTGGAAACGGTCTTGTTTTATCCAAGAAATCAGCACGTTGTTGTTAAAATGGATGGGAGCCAACCTACTATTCCTTCTTTTGTGGGGTTCTTAGGAAAGTACATTTAGAGTTAGTGCTTCCACCAATCCCAAGTGTTGACATTACAATAATTGTTGAAAATGATAGTAGCAATGGTCTTCTAAAAAAGGGTGACTTGGTTCTTCAAACTTCGATAGGATTAGATGGTATATTTTTGGGTGGTCCTTTGTATGATGATACTAAGTAATATGTTGAAGCTTCCAAGGGATATCATTTAAAAGAACTTGCATAGGACCGCTTTTGAAGCTTAGTTGTATGCTCATCCAATTTGATGAGATGCCCCACACCACTATCCAAATTGTAGGTTTTAACCCCGTGCATAAATTACCTGCATAGGAATTGTAAAACAGAAAATAAACAATGTGAGAGCATAATACATAAAACACATACTCATAGATATTTTCCATTGGATCCCAAAACCTAGACTACTAGCTTGATTTTTCATTATGTTCCTTTCAATGTTACAATACATATTTATACATGTTGAAGCATCCAACACCATGGACCGAAACCCATTGCATCCAAAACCATGTGCGAAAAAACATGCACAAAACCATAGGTAGGTCTGCCCAACCTAATATAGGGTCCAAAAACAAAATTTTCTAAGGCGTTGCCCCGAACCCCATAGAGTGGTGTTACCTACACCCCTCAAACCCCCTGTGACCCCCACCGCTACACAAGCGGCGCAACAAATGGGGGGCTCCACCCTGCTTCTAACCCCCCAGCTAACTACATGGCTAGTCGTGGAAAGAATATAACACAACCCAATATTCTCCCACTTGTTTTTTTCTTTCCATAGGGGCCACAAGAGAGCTTAGTCATTTATCCAACCCTGCAACACCCATTGTTTCTCTACACAAAGACAACTTCTCAGAGCTCACAGATTTTGTCAATGCATCTGCAGTATTCTTCAAAGTGTCCACCTTTACCAACATCAAATTTTTTCCTTCTATCATATCCCTCACAAATTGATATTGAACATCAATTTTATTTGACTTTGAATGATATGCAAGGTCCTTTTCCAAGAAAATTGCACTTTGGCTGACACAGTTTATCTGTACTAACCCAATACTTGAACACAATCTCTGCAACCAAACTGATTCCTTGCTTGCATGAGTGGATGCCATGTATTCTACCTCTATAATAGATAGTGCTACTATAGATTGTTTCTTACTCTTCTAATTGACTGCACCTCCAAATAGTTTAAACACATACCCACTTGTAGATCTTCTCAATCTAGATCTCTAGACCAGTATGTATCAACAAAGCCACGAATATAAAACACTATCCAATCCTAGTGTTCCCTAGTAGCACAAACCATAATCAACAGTGCCACGCAAATACCTGAAAAGCCTCTTCACTATTGTCTAGTGCTCCTTCCCTCCTTTTGACATAAACCTACTCAATACTCCCAATACATGTGTAATGTCTAGTCTAGTATAGACCATAACATACATCAGGCTACCAGATGCACTTGAATATGGAACATGAGATATGTCCTTTTCCTCTTCTTATGTCTTGGGACACTGTTCAATTGATAACTTTACACCTACAAGAATAAGAACCTTCACTAGTTTACTATCCTACTTATTAAACCTCTGCAATATTATCTCGACTTACTTTCTATTGTTTAACCAGAGCTTCCTCTTTGTCTAATCTCTTTTAATTTCCAAGCCCAAAATATAGTTTGTAGCACCAATATCTTTCATATCGAATTTTGAGGACAAATGGGTCTTCAAATTTGGGATAATTTCTTTGTCATTTCCAACCAGTAACATATCATCCACATACAAGACCAGATAAATAACACGTCATCAATTAATTTAAAATAAACATAGTGATCTACTTTGCTTTTGGTGAAGCCAAGTCCTTGTATAAATGTATCAAATTTCTGAGACTTCTTTAACTTGCATATCATTTCTTTCTTACCCTTCATCGCAAAACCTTTAGGTTGCTTCATGTGGATCTCCTCTTCCAGATCCTCGTGAAGAAATGTTGTCTTCTCATCCATTTGTTCTACCTCAATATTAAAAGTTGCAACAATATATAGAAGTAATCTAATAGAAGTTACCTTGGCAATAGGAGAAACAATATCACCAAAATCAATTCCTGACACCTGGGAATAACATTTTGCTACCAAACAAGCTTTGTATTTCTCCACCTTTCCTTGTGCATTTATCTTCTTCTTGAACAACCATTTTTTGCCAATGGGTTTCATTCCATATGGCACCTCCACCAAATCCCATGCCTAATTTTTGTGCAAAGATGCCATTTCATCAACCATGGCCTCTTTCCAAAGTTTTCCATCCTTTGAATCTACTGCTTCCTTCACAATTCTGGGCTCATCACTAGTAATAGATAAAGCAAAATTTGAACATAAAGCAGATGGACTATACCTTTCTAGTTGCCTTCTTTCTCGAACTGATCTTCTCACAGCCAGAGTTTGTGGCTCTTCATACTCTAATTCCTCCTCTGCTATAGAGTATGAATGTTCCCCCTTAAGCTCAAACTCTATCTTCTTAGGTTCCTTTGGTTGGACTTCATGTTTAATAACATCTTTCCCTCTCTCAACACCACATATCAGCTATACACAACCTTCCCTGTTACTGGGTTCCAAAGCTTATAACCCTTTAAATGATCCTTATACCTAATAACAATGCACTTTTCAGATTTACTATCCAACTTTGTTATTTTATCATTTGGAACATGTACATATGCATCACATCCAAATGCCCTCAGATGTGAAAGAGAGGGTTTGTTACCGATCCATAACTCTTATGGATTATTATCCTCCAATGTTGATGAAGGTGATATGTTGACCCGCTAACATGCAATCTCCACTGCCTCTACCTAGAATTCTTGTCCTAACTCATCACCACTGATCATGTTTCTTGCCCTTTCCATCAACATCTTGTTCATTCTTTCTACAACTCTATTTTGGTGAGGTGTATATGGATTAACCTTCTGCCATGCTATACCACACCTCTTACATAATTATTTAAATTCCTTACTACAAAACTCTCCACTGTTATCTATCATCAACACCTTTATCTTCTTCTCTGTCTGGTTTTCCACCAGAGCCTTAAATTATTTAAACTTGTTAAAGACTTCAGATTTCTTCTTAAGTAAATATATCCATGTATTCCTTGAGAATTCATCTATAAACGATACATAGTACACATACTTACCTAGTGATCGAACCTTCACAGGTCCAAACACATCACTATGCACAAGTTCTAATATATGTTTCGCCCTCTTACCACCAGAGGGGAAACTCACCTGATTCTACTTCCCATCTACACAATTTTCACATAAATAAAAACCCAGAGAGCTATTACTCATACCTTCTACCATATCTTTACCATGAAGTATTCGAAGGCCATTCTCTCCAATAAGTCCAAGCCTTTGATGCCATAACATGGTCTTCTCTCCAGAAACCACTAGATTTTTTTCGTCACTTTCAGGAACCACAAAATTGTTGCACCCATCAACAATAGTGGTGCCTTTAAGCTTGTATAGAGTTCCAATCCAACTCCCCACATCAATACCAGTGCTTCCTCAACCAGCCTGTAGGTATCCTCTTCAAACACTATTTTTACACCTGCATCATCTAGCTTGCTTTTAGGAATCATATTTCTAGCCAATGCAGGAATATCCAAAACACTCGGAAGTGTTCTAACCCTTCTACCTTGCAAATGCAACTTTATTTTTCCACGACCAATTATTTTTTCCTTCCTATCGTTCCATAAGAAGACATCACCACTATTGTATTTTTCATACTCGCAGAACCACTCTCTATGGGTAGTGAAGTGAAAGGATGCACCTAAGTCAATCAACCATGCCTCATGATTTACAAGTCTACTTGAAGAAGCCAAGTACACATCCCAACCTTCATTGGAGGTGGTTTTCACCTCTGCAGAAGGAGCATTAGCAGATCCCTTTCCTTTGTTAGGAGCTTTATATTTACAATCCCTTCTATAGCACTCTTCCTTTCCAAATTTCTAGCAAGCCACCTTTAAAGGTTTTCCTGGAGATTTAGATGTCCCTCTAGATTTAGATCTCCCACTCGACGACTTACTTTTGTTTCTATTTTGGGACCTTCCTCATACAAACAAGGCATCACCATTTTCGCTCTCCATATTTTTCCATCTCATCTCCTCTGTCAACAAGGATGAGACTATTTCATCAAACTCTAAGGAACTTGCATTTCTACCTATTGCAATAACCAAACTATCCCACGAATCTAGTAGAGAAAGCAACAAACTAATGCACTTATCTCCATCTAAAATTTTGATATTAATAGATAATAACTTACTTATCACAGTATTAAGTTCATTCAGATGCTCTATCACCGAGTCTCCACATTTCATCTTTAGGCTATGCAACATTTTCTATAGGAATAGTTTATTCACCAGAGGCTTAGATTTGTAG
This sequence comes from Pinus taeda, assembly GCA_000404065.3. NCBI lineage: Eukaryota > Viridiplantae > Streptophyta > Pinopsida > Pinales > Pinaceae > Pinus > Pinus taeda. The sequence continues at coordinate 10,902 of APFE031034179.1, forward strand.
AAAGTCCCCAACTTTTCCTACAAATACTTAGTCGTAGCTTATTCAACAATACTGAATCTGAGACACGCAATCACATTGTGCTCTCTGCACTCTAATATAACTTCTTCTATTCTTCATCAGGCACTCTCATTGGTTTAGTACCCAGATCTGTCGTGATCCATTGATCTTTGTCCACCAATAGATCATCAATCTTGAGTTTCCACCGCTCAAAAATATGACCATTAATTTTTTTGATCTCTATATTTCCACTGCTCGCCATCTTCTTTTACCACTAGAATCAATCTCCCAGATCTCCCATTGAACAGGGTCTACCACAGGCCCTAGCAAAACCTCTTAGCAACAAAGGCATCCCCTTGAAGCCAAAATAGCTCTCATACCAAATGTAGGTTTTAACCCCATACAAAAATTACTTGCATATGAATTCTAAAACGTAGAAAATAAACAATGCGAGAGCATAACACATAAAACACATATACATAGAGATTTTCCCCTGGATCCCAAAACCGGGACTACGAGCTTGATTTTTCATTATGCTCATTTCAATATTACAATACATATTTATACATGCTCAAGCATCCAATACCATGGACTGAAAACCATCACGGCCAAAACCATGTGCGAAAAATCATGCACAAAACTATAGGTAGGTTACCTGTACCCCTCAAACCCTTTATTCCCCCCCGCTACACAATCAGCGCAACGAAGGGGGGGCTCTGCCCCCCTTCTAACACCCTGGTTAACTACGTTGGCTAGTCATGGAAAAATATAACACAAACCATAAAGAATATTTGATTGTCAGTATTCAATCTTTTGTCCACTCGCATTTGTGGTTCTCAATAGAGGAATCATTGAATTTGCATCAAACAACTGCTAGATATGGACAAAACCTCTTCAATCGCATTGCTTCAAACTACAACCATGTAAGTCTGGATTTTACTATTACTTTCAATGCTTTACAATGAAACCAATGTAAATGCAAGGTGTATGTGGATAAAATATAAGCCACTGTAAATGTAGGTTGTCTTGTATGTGTATGCAGGGGCATACATGATAAAATATTTGAGAGTGAACGGGATATTGTTTTAAGAGATTTCGTGCTCTATCTTGAGACTCAATATGCAACGTGGAAGTAATTTGGCTGTATTGGAAAGGGACTCATATCTTGATAATGGATACAATTTCCTTATGGACATATTGATTGATATGATGGGGAGACTTAATTCATTAAAGGAGCTTTTCATATGTGTTGTGCCTTTGCTTAAAGATATATATGCCTTCTCAATTTGTTTTCTGAGAGGCTCCCTAATCTCCAATATTTCATAATGGGTGAGAACATTATCTTGGTAAAATCAGAATTTATGCTTTCCTTTTACATGTGCAACGAACAACATGTTTCAATGTTTAAGAATGTTTGCATTTTCTACGTAGTTTTCAGGTATAGCATAGAAAAAAATGTACAAAGCATATATTGATGTAGCTTACGTTGACTATTATGTTTTGATTCATTATTATGTCATGTTTGCAGATTTAGTATATCTAATAGATATGAAACAAAACTAAGTAACGAATTTGTTTCATATATATTCCTTAATGAAAATATACACTACCTAAATTTAAAAAGTTACGCTGCTATAATATGTGAAAATATGATAAAATTCTTCCATGGCTTTTTTCCATGATGTTCATAATAAATATTTATGTACTTTACCTCGTAAATGAGTGTAGAGTTGGCTTATTCTAGTTTTGAAATGCAATGCATGAACTTTCAAAATATCACATACCTCAATGTCTCAGATCCCCACTCTCTCATCTCCGCATATACAGTTTATGTAGACATAAATGAATTTCATGATAGGAAAATCAATGTATTAGGTTGCTTTCTTCAGAGCACCCCTACTCTAGAGATGATAGAACTTTGTTTAACTGATGACTTGAATTATGACGATCCACGATATGTAAGATTTTTGGAGGAAGTGATGTATTTGGATAGAGTTTGAAAGAAAGTAAGGATATTGATATGAGAATCTTCTTTTTAAAGACATGATTCAAAATATTTAAACCGTCGACCAGTAAAAGGATTTTCGGCTTCATTTTCTTTTATTTTTTGTTTATGGAAGGGTATGACCAATGCAGGTTGTATGTGGATACGAGCATGAATTCTATTGTGGATACGAAGATGTGGACACTAGAGGAATGACCTACTTAGTATTGAGCAACATCGAGTATGGAAGTGGATGGTAGTCTCATGGAGTGGGTATGCGACATTTTTCCCCATTTTCATTCTATTTACCATTCGTTGTTTGCACTAGTTCTAATAGTCAGTTTAAATTATTTATCTTTCTGTCATTTATATCATTAACATTCCATGTTTCCCAGGCAATGTAACATCTTTGATTGCTTTAGATGAGTAACTTGTAGGATTAGGATGTTCACAATGAGCTTTGAACATTTGTCTAATATGTCTTGTCGATTTCAGATTGTCATTACACATTATTGCTTTAATTTTTATCTGGTTTGACGTTTGATTGACAACATAATTTCATGCTTTTATGAATTATTTGTATGTTAATTTTTAAAAGTATTTAACAAATTTGTCTTCAGTAGCCATACTTCAAACAATGGATTTCACACTACTAGGTTTAAGGCTTGTGTTATCTATTTGGTTAAGATTTCCCAAGATTTATATCATATCTCAAGTGTCAGGATTGGGTTATTTATTAGGTCAAAATTTACCAAGAATTATATCATATCATAGCATTTTGAAATTCATGCATTCATGCCATTCGAATGTAGCACATCATGAAAAGGATGCACCCTATTAATCTCACCAACTCTGTTACTATGCTTCATGAACCGTAATTCAAATGGACTTTGAATTTGGTTCTTTTCTTTGACTAAACAGTATTAACGAAATTCCTCTCATTCAAACTCAACCCCAGGTCATACTCAAAATTTTGACATGTGAATAACATTGGCTCGACAACAAGCTTGACATCCAAGTCCTTGCAAGTTAGACAAGAATGTCCATTTAAAAAAAAAATGATCATATCCTTAAATTGTTAGCCCTTGGACTCCTTCATTAAAGAAAAGATCATTCTATGATCTTGATAATTGGTCTATCAAAATGTGGATGGGGTGAAATATGAGTTAAGGAGTAGACAAAGAATTGTCCCTTCACATTGCCTAGAATATTTTAACTATTGGGGGGACATTACATGACACTACCCTCATTACACCAACATTTTTTGGTAAAGTTCCATTGTGAGAGGCATCCACTGATTCATGTTCCTCAACCCATGATTGTAAAGATGATTCTTCCTTAACATTTTTCCTATATGATGATAATTATATATAGTCCTTATCATCATAAAGTATGTATTTTTTTTTCTTCACCCATGCTCCAGCTTCGCCATCCGAATTGTACATAAGCATCAATTTCTCTTGCATGCTTCCCTTTGATTACAAAGTTATACCCATACCTGAAATTCTCATCTTGATCTTGGTTCTTATGCTTCTCTTCTTCTTCTAAGCTAAGCAATTAGAAAAGCATTACCTCCCTACCACTAGAAATAAATAAGCCATTTTTCATACACTATCTTTCAAGCTCCACAAGAGGAATACTAAGCAATTCTTGATTTGTTACTCCCTCTCCAATCACGATAACAACATCTTGATTTGGACTATATCCATCTTTTATGTCTGTAAGATTGGGTTCGAAACTATCAAGGTCCTTCAATGATGGGGCATGTTCACATATTAAATGAAAGGGATGAACAACTAAATTTCCAAATCAAAGAAAGGTAGCTCTCCATCCATTCACATAAGCATATGACAGGAGAAACCAGTCTAACCAAACCTGGAGAACTTTCATCACTCTCTCCTTCAAGGACGCCATAATATAAATGCAAAAAAAATCACAAAAGGATCCATAGAGTCATTCCACTAATTATGATATTTTTTCTTACAAGAAAAAATTACCAACGCCATTGATAATTTATGACCAATAAGGGGCTTGATCTTAATACATGATCTATTTTCATCATTACTATCCTCAACATGTTTTATTATTTAGAGTGATATTTCATGAATTGGTAGGGGTGATTTTCCACATTTTTGGTTTTATATCCCACACAATTGGAAGCCTGCTACATTTGGCCTCCTCTACTTCCCTAAGCTATATGTGTTAAATACAGTACAAAACACTAATAATATCTTCTTTTTCCATAAGTTATTCTCATTTTTTGGATGAATTATGTGGAAATTTCATTCATGCCAATTATTTGGCAGGAAATAATGTTCCATTATTCTTTTTTATCATCTCTTGTTTATGAGTTAGCATGCTTCTATTGTACTAATTCATTACGACTGTGTCATGTAAAGATCAAGTTGAGTGGGTTTTACATTTGATTTCCATTATGGTCAACAACTGAATATATAAGTTTTATGTTCGGTTAAATGATAGGACAACAAACTTTGATTTCCACTAGCATTCTCTTTGTCATATACTATCACAAGTACATAAATACAAACTCACTTTTCTTTTTACCTCGATAGGCAAATGATGACAAATTTTTATTTTGTAGTGACAAGAATAACTATGTATTGGACCTAGACCTTGAGCCCTTCAATTCATCATATCCTTACCCAACACAACCATCTCCTATTGTTAATGGAGTTCAATTGCTTAACCAACATTTCTCTTCAATACTATTTCATGATAAATAAAGAACACAACAATTGTTGGATTTCCTTCGACCACACAAGTACCAAATCCATGCAATTTTTCTTTCCTTGGTTAATATATTACATCATTTTGTTTGATAGTTAAGTCATTATTATTCTATGCCAATAAATTTCTATCATATAGCAAAGAAGGATGACCTATTTGTTCTAGAGATACATAATATGAATTAATTAAACTTTCACAGGGTTATTTTGATTCTCA
>APFE031034179.1:22633-35947 GCA_000404065.3 Pinus taeda
TTTAAATAAATATTAATTATAAAAAGATTTTAGATCGGATTTGAAAGTAGCATGGAATTTTGAATTTTAAAACGGAGATAGATTTTGGATTTAAGACAAGTGTGGTTGTAGTTTTGGTAAGTAAAGGATAATTTTAAAATTGTTTATATTGATTAAAATTATTAAAAATTATTTAAATTTCAAAATAAATGGGAAGAAAATGACAAGACTTTATTATTATAAAAAAAATAATATGTATATATTTAAATGCTTAAGATATATACTCTCGATTTTTTTCCGAATTGAAATTTTTCCATCCGAATTTTTATCGTATCGTATCGAATTCGAATCCGAATTCAAATTCGAACTTGGTAACTATGGTATGGCATCGGGTCTGGATGGAAAAATTAAAGAAGAATAACTAAGTTACCATTCGGATAAACCTATAGGTCATGTAGACATGCGAATCACTAATAATACCCTACCTTCCTACGAACAATATTAGAACAGTTTGGAAAATATTTTGGTATACTTAGTATGAACAAAGTCACTGAATTCATGATATACAAACGAATAACTCCATTTCGGTAATTTTTTAAGAACTTACTGTTAACCATTATTATTAATCTTCTATATACAGCTGTTGCGATATCAATGGCCGATTCCTTAGCTTGGGGCAGAACCTGGCCTCCATTTCCATTTCTCGATGTTTCTGGTTTAAAATGTATGTCCTCTCATTTGCATACGACCAACCCCACAGCTATGCCTGGATTTGCAGAGTCGTTGGTTTGTCATTTGTTCGATACAGCTGATTCATAGGAACTATTTATATATCCAATTGTCGGATTAAGCTTTAACGATAACTAACTCGTTCATTTGTATTCTTGGAATGCCTGGAGGAGGCTGAAGAGCCAAAGCTAGAACTGGAGACGGGCCACAACATTCTTGATGGGGCCAGCCCACGTGGTCCCGGCTATCTGTCCGCTGAGGTGTAATACTCCGTGGCAAAAGGTTATAATGTGTTGGTTGATTGTTTATTTGTGTGAATCAATTCGGGATCGGCACTTGTAGATCTGTTTTGAATGAGGCAGTACCCCCAAACGTACCTCCACTCAACAGCTGTCTGTCTCGTTAAATCCGCAAGGTTTTTGGGGTTTAGGGTTCTCGATCCTTCGCGCCTATTCACTTTTGCTGTTCACGGTTGTTGTCATTCCTCTTTTGCTCTGCGAGCCTGCGACCTCCGGTTGGTGTTTGTGGGTTGTGATTCTCTCCTTCCCTGGATTGTTTGGTCTGCTGTTTCGATGCCCAGTTGTTCTTCCAACTATGGTTGCGGCTATGTGCTTGACATTCCCTGTTCTTCCAACGTCTTTTACTTGTAAGGGTGAGTTTCGAAAACGTTGCTGCGCGGTTATATTTTCAACGATTGCTCTGGTTTGCTTTAATCATTTTCTTTTGAGCTCCATGGGGTTCTGTCTCTATACAATTTGTGGGTGCCTATGAATGATTGGGTTTTGTTTCCTTTCGGTTGTCAATTTGTTCCCCTGGAACTATCGTGCTCCCCTACAACGGTTTCCATACCGCTCTCTGTTCTTGGTGGTTCGGTGGCGACGCTCTCAGCTGGAAACTCCGCATGCAAGCTTGGTAAGTTAGAGTTCTATGCCGGATTTATTTGTGTATTTCCTTTTCCTGTTGCTAATATCGCGGCTCCTTCATGGGCAGGTATTTCTTCTAGGCTAGTTGGAGGTCCTAGTGCCGTGAGCAGGTAAACTCGACCTTGGTTCTGTGTTCTTTTTCCTTCCTTGTATTTTTTTCACTGTTTATGGTGTCGTCCTGACTATTCTTCTCTTCACATTTTCATGCAGGTGGGGTTGTGCACGGCTACCATTAACATGCTCTCGGCAGTCTGCAATTCTGGGTAGTTCTTTCCCCTTGGTATTTGTTAGCTACTTCTTAGGTTGCTTCGACCCCCATTGTCGGACTTGCGTGCAGACCTCAGACTGTTCTTTTCTTAAGTCGGCCTTTTGTTGTTCTCTGGTTGTAATAGAAGTATTGAGCCTTGGTGTAGATTGATTCTTGTTCACTGTAGGTTAGCGACCATGTCTGTCGTCTTGAATCGTTTTTCTATTGCAGACAGTATATAATGAAAACTTGTACAGGAATTTATATGTATAATTTACTTATTCGGCTATATGGCTTTTTTTATATGAATCTGTTACTTTATAAACGACAAGGCCTGTATGTTATCTCACATACCTGGGGTTTCAGTTGTGTGTTTTCGGCTTTGATTCTTCCTCCAGCGAGTTATCACTTTTCTTAATACAATACCTGTAACACACTCTATTTGACAGTCTTGCTCAATATATTCGTTTGCACGGTTACACAGTTTGAACACAATGTAAATGAATGCACAGAATGTTTATTTCTCTATTTCTTTGCTCTTGCTTGTTTACACGAAGTCGGAACCCTCACAATGGTTCATTCCGCTCCTTTTATAATTCTGTCTACAAAAACAGTTGTTCATTACGTAACTGTTGTTGGTTATGTCATTAGTTTCCACAGTTGGTCGTTATCTGACACATTTTGTTTTTTTTGTATTTTCCAACCGTCATATGGTTGTTTCCAAGCACAGGAATGCTACCTAATTTGCTACTGTTCCTAATTAAAAGTAAAATTATAACAGTATTGTTTTTCTTTGATTTTCGCAATTTTTAAAAAAACACATTATATAATTAATAATAACAATAGTAAAAGAAAAAAAAATAACCAAGGCAATTTTACTGCTGATCCATCAAACCGTGTCCTCAGTCCTTTTCAGAAACTTTGTCTGCCTTCTCTTTGGCTTCACCCTGTTGACCAGATGCTCCTGCATCAAGCTTCTAGGGTAAAAGAGAACTCATGGCTCCGTTCCATGAACTCCTCGACCCAGTAACCAGCCTTCTGAATCTGCGTCGCGTCGAGCCACAAGCTATCCTCCATTGGACGGTCTCTCCATTTGACGAGGTAACGCAGATAATCCTTTCTGCGCGTCTTATTGGCTACCTGGGTGCTGAGGATTCCTTCAATTTCATGGGTCTGGGTCGAAGGTAACTGTTTCTTCCAAGGACTGCTCTCTAACTGGGTGTCCCTTTGTGGATGTACCATACTATCATCTTCCGCCTAGGCATGATATGGGAACAGGTCTGCCACGTTAAATATAGGTGATATGCCTATGTCAGGTGACAGCTGAATCTCATAAGCGTTGGCTGAAAACTTTCGTAGAATCTTAAATGGACCGATTTTCTTGTATTTCAACTTATTATATGTGCCCTTAGGAAACCGTTCCCGGTGTAGGTGCGCAAGGACTTCGTCTCCAACATCAAAATGCACCTCCCATCGCTTTGTGTCTGCATGTTGTTTGTATTTCTGCGTGCTGTCCTGCAATTTCAATATGACTTTTTCATGAAGTTCACTCATTGCTTCAGCAAAATCTTCCCCATCTGCACTTCTCCGTTCTAGCTGTCCCAAATCTCGCAATTCCTGTACTCCCCAAGGGTGCATACCATATAAAATCTGAAATGGGCCAAATCTGGTGCTACGATTGGGCAAATCGTTATAAGCAAATTTTGCCTGGGCAAGAGCTCGACCCCATAATCGTGAATTTTCTCCAGTCAAACTTCGTAATAAGTTTCCCAGGCTCCTGTTCACCACCTCTGTCTGTCCATCAGCCTGCGGGTGATACGCAGAGCTGAAATTTAATTGCGTGCCCAACTTTTTCTACAGGGTGCGCCAAAAATGTCCTGTGAATTTCACATCCCTGTCTGAAACAATAGTCTTGGGTAAGCCATGCAATCTAACAACTTCTGTGAAAAACAGATGTGCCACATATATGGCGTCACTAGTTTTCCTGCAAGGAATGAAATGAGCCATCTTTGAAAACCTATCTACCACCACCATCACTGAATCATATCCCCGCTGCGTTCTAGGCAATCCTAGGACAAAATCAATGCTGGCTAAATCCCACGGCCTGCTTGGAACAGGTAGGGGTGTGTAAAGTCCAGTGTTTTGGCTGTGTCCTTTCGCCAGTTGGCAGATTTTACACCTGGTTACATATCTATGTATGTCCCGGCTCATTTTAGGCCAATAATAAAAATGCCCGAGCTGCTCCAAAGTTTTGTCGATGCCAAAATGTCCCGCTAGTCCACCACTATGTTTTTCTCTTACTAGATTTTCCCTCATCGAACAGTCCGGAATACATAGCTGCCCACCTCGAAACAATAATCCCTCCTGTAAATTATAATCTAGCCATGGGCTTGTGTTTCTCAATACAGGATTTTGGCAAGCTTCAAAATATTCCTTGAAGTCTATGTCCATCTGGTACAAATCTTTCAGATATTCAAATCCCATCACCTGTATGCTACTTTCCTGTAAGAGAAAGGCTCTTTTGCTTAAAGCATCTGCCACTTTGTTGGCTTGCCCACTTATGTGTTTTAACACAAAAGTAAAACTCTGCAAGTATTCCACCCACTTAGCATGCTTATGGTTCAACTTGTGCTGCTGCGTTACATATTGTAATGCTGAATTATCGAAAAACAAGACGAACTCATTGCCAAGTAGGTAGTGTCTCCAATGTTTCAAAGCTTGGATTACCACATAGAACTCCTTGTCATATGACGAATACTTCTGCCGACTTTCATTTAGTTTTTCACTAAAAAACGCAACTGGTCTGTCCTCTTGACTGAGCACAGTGCCAATAGCTGTCCCGCTTGCATCACAATGAACCTGAAAAGGTTTACTAAAATCGGGCAGTCTCAAGATCGGCCTCTCCGTTATTTTCCGCTTCAAAAGTTGGAAACTGTTTTCTGCCACCTTGGTCCAACAAAAAGGTTGGCTGGACTTTTTGATGGTCTCTAGCATTGGTGTGCAGATTTCATTGAAATTTTTAATGAATTTTCGATAAAAACTTGCTAGACCGTGAAAACTATGTACCTCAAACAAATTCTTTGGTGACGGCCAACTCATGATTGCTGCAATCTTTTCTGGGTCCATCTTTAATTCGTTCTCAGCAACTACAAATCCTAGATAGATCAGCTCCTTCTGCAAGAAAGTGCATTTCTTCAAATTTATCAGCAGTTTGTTCTGTCGCAGCTTCTCAAACACCCTTCGAATATGCTGAAGATGCTCTCTTTTTGTTCTGCTGAAAATTAAAATATCATCCAGATAAACTATCATGAATTTTCCAATAAATTCTTTTAACATCTCATTCATCAGCCTCATAAAAGTACTAGGAGCATTACTCAATCCAAATGGCATGACCAGCCATTCATACAGCCCTTCATTGGTCTTGAAGGTTGTCTTCCATTCATCTCCTTCCCTAATTCTGATCTAATGATACCCACTCTTCAGATCTATTTTCGTAAAGTAAGCTGCCCCACTAAGACAGTCCATCATGTCGTCCATTCTGGGCAAGGGAAATATGTAACGAATCGTAATTTTGTTTATAGCCCGCGAATCCGTACACATTCGCTATTCTCCACCTTTCTTGGGTGCAAGTACTGTTGGTACTGCACAGGGGCTCAGGCTTTCTCTGATGAGTCCCTTATCCAACAACTCTTGCACTTGTTTGCGTACTTCTTCATTGTCCTTCGGACTCATCCTGTACGCTACCTTGTTTGGCAAGCTTGCTCTTGGTATAAAATCAATGTGATGGCTGATACTCCTTTTGGGAGGCAATTTATCAGGTAACTCATCAGCCGCAATGTCTTGGAATTCTTCCAACAGCTCCTGTATTTCTTTAGGCAGTTCATATTTTTCCAAGTTCAGCAACACTGGCTTCATCCTCCTCACAACTGCAAAATTAACTTCATTTTCCTCAACCTGTTTCACAAACTGTTTTCCTCCAATTAACAGTGCCTTTATTCCGCTTGGTTCTGCTGTGTCTTCCTCTTTGATGGGTACAAGTGTGTGTTTGACCCCATCCTTTGTGAATTTATAATAATTTGTCTTCCCATCATGTGTCACCTTTCGGTCATACTGCCATGGTCTTCCAAGCAGTATATGGCACACGTCCATTGGCATAATATCACAGACCACTGTGTCGTGGTACTTGCCAATGTGAAATTCTACCTCGCATTGTTCATCCACTAATAGCTGGTGGCCTTTCTGTAGCCATGACACCTTGTAAGGTGTGGGGTGCTTTAGCCGCTTTAGTCCCAGCTTTTCCACCATCTCGGTGGCAACCAAGTTGTCCGTACTTCTGCTGTCTATTATCAACTTGCAGCACTTTCCATGTGATTTACAAACTGTCCGGAACAGTGCTTTCCACTGTGTCGGTTCAGCCACCTCCTTGGCTGGTTTTAACAACACTTTATTTAAAACCAAAGATTCCCCTGTTTCCGCCATGTCTTCCACCTCCCGGGGTTGTGCTTTAGCTTCCTCAGGCTATGCAACAAGTGTTCCCCTCTGGCCTGCATGTTCAACTTCTGGACATTCGAAGGATCTGTGCCCCCATTTATGGCACCTGTAACACTGGACATTAGTCCCTCTTTTGCAGCCGTTTCCTCGTCCTCGCTGATATGACCAACCTCGTCTGGTGCTTTCTCCTTTCTCTGCTGTCCTTGAAGTTCCCGAACTACTGCCTTCATTGTTGTTCGCGACAGTTCTCCCTCTGCCGTACGACTGTCCTCGTCCTCTGCCATTCCCTCTCCCTCTCCTGTTATTCTGTTTTCTGTTGATTTTCTCTTCAGCCTTTACAGCACTCTGAAAGGCTTCTTCAATATTCCGGGGAGAAAGAATACTGATTTCATCCAATATTTCCATCCTCAAGCCATCTACATACCTCGTTGTTTTTTCTGGAGTATCGTCCGTATAACTAGCACGTAAATTCACTCGGTAAAACTCTTCTATGTACTCTTTGACAGTCATACCCTTTTGTCTTAAATTCTGTACTCGCCGATATAGTTCCACCTGGTAGTCTTTCGGCAGAAATCTGCCCTTCAATTTTGCCACCATCCTTGGCCATTTTCGTATCGACAATTTGTTCATTCGCTTTTTGTCCGCCTGGACACTGTCCCACCATAAGAGGGCGTGCCCCTTTAATTTAGTTGCAGCGAATCTAACTCTTTTATCCTCATTGAATTCTTCATTTTCAAAATACTTATCTAGTTCGCTTATCCAGTCCAACAGGACATCTGCAGACAGACTGCCATCGTAATTAGAAATCTCTGTTTTGGGCTTGTTGCTGGCTAATAGAACTGATCGCAGTAGTCTCAATTCCGGAGCTTCTTCGTCTGACCCGTCTGTAGTAGTTGTTGCTTCCTCCTCATTGTCATCTCCAAGTTCCGGGTCTCTTCGCTTGCCCACCTCCACTACTTCCAAACAAGCTGTAAGAACTCTGATATGTTCTCTCAATCCTTCATCTGCTCCTCTACGTGCACCTCTTCCACGTCCTCGTCTTGGTACTTCCATCTTCTTCTATTTCCTCAAAACACTGCTCTGATACCACTTGATGGGGCCAGCCCACGTGGTCCCAGCTATCTGTCCACTGAGGTGTAATACTCCGTGGCAAAAGGTTATAATGTGTTGGTTGATTGTTTATCTGTGTGAATCAATTCGGGATCGGTACTTGTAGATCTGTTTTTAATGAGGTAGTACCCCAAACTTATCTCCACTCAACAGTTGTCTACCTCGATAAATTTGCAAGGTTTTTGGGGTTTAGGGTTCTCGATCCTTCGCGCCTATTCACTTTTGCTGTTCACGGTTGTTGTCATTCCTCTTTTGCTCTGCGAGCCTGCGACCTCCGGTTGATGTTTGTGGGTTGTGATTCTCTCCGTCCCTGGACTGTTTGGTCTGCTATTTCGATGCCCAGTTGTTCTTCCAACTATGGTTGTGGCTATGTGCTTGACATTGCCTGTTCTTCCGCCGTCTTTTACTTGTAAGGGTGAATTTCGAAAACGTTGCTGCGCGGTTAGATTTTCAATGATTGCTCTGGTTTGCTTTAATCATTTTCTTTTGAGCTCAATGGGGTTCTGTCTCTATACAATTTGTGGGTGCCTGTGAATGATTGGGTTTTGTTTCCTTTCGGTTGTCAATTTGTTCCCCTGGAACTATCGTGCTTCCCTGCAACGGTTTCGATTCCTCCTCTTTGTTCTTGGTGGTTCGGTGGCGACGCTCTCAGCTAGAAACTCCGCATGCAAGCTTGGTAAGTTAGAGTTCTATGCCGGATTTATTTGTGTATTTCCTTTTCCTGTTGCTAATATCGCGGCTCCTTCGTGGGCAGGTATTTCTTCTGGGCTAGTTGGAGGTCCTGGTGTCGTGAGCAGGTAAACTCGACTTCGGTTCTGTGTTCTTTTTCCTTCCTTGTATTTTCTTCACTGTTTATGGTGTCGTCCTGACTATTCTCCTCTTCACATTTTCATGCAGGTGGGGCTGTGCACGGCTACCATTAACATGCTCTCGGCAGTCTGCAATTCCGGGTAGTTCTTTCCCCTTGGTATTTGGTAGCTACTTCTTAGGTTGCTTCGACCCCCATTGTCGGACTTGCGTGCAGACCTCATACTGTTCTTTTCTTAAGTCAAACTTTTGTTGTTCTCTGGTTGTAATAGAAGTATTGAGCCTTGGTGTAGATTGATTCTTGTTCACTGTAGGTTAGCGTCCATGTCTGTGGTCCTGAATCGTTTTTCTATTGCGGACAGTATATAATGAAAACTTGTACAGGAATTTATATGTATAATTTACTTGTTCGGCTATATGGCTTTTTTTATATGAATCTGTTACTTTATAAACGACAAGGCCTGTATGTTATCTCACATACCTAGGGTTTCGGTTGTGTGTGTTCGGCTTTGATTCTTCCTCCAGCGTGTTATCACTTTTCTTAATACAATACTTGTAACACACTCTATTTGACAGTCTTGCTCAATATATTCGTTTGCACGGTTACACAGTTTGAACACAATGTAAATGAATCCATAGAATGTTTATTTCTCTATTTCTCTTCTCTTGCTTGTTTACATGAAGTCGGAACCCTCACAATGGTTCATTCCGCTCCTTTTATAATTCTGTCTACAAAAATAGTTGTTCATTACGTAACTGTTGTTGGTTATGTCATTAGTTTCCACAGTTGGTCTTTAACTGACACATTCTGTTTTTTTTGTATTTTCCAACCGTCATATGGTTGTTTCCAAGCACAGGAATGCTACCTAATTTGCTATTAGTCCTAATTAAAAGTAAAATTATAACAGTATTGTTTTTCTTTGATTCTGACCATTTTAAAAAAAACACATTACATAATTAATAATAAAGATAGTAAAAGAAAAAAAAAATAACCAAAGCAGTTTTACTGCCCATCCATTAAACCGTGTACTCAGTCATTTTCGGAAACTTTGTCTGCCTTCTCTCTGGCTTCACCCTGTTGACCAGATGCTCCTGCATCAATTCTAATTGTTTCTTTCTCAACAAACCCCCCTGTGAGGATGGCTATTCAGATAAGAGCAGAGCATAAATTCGACATCACTCAACCATTAAGATTCAGTTTCATCAGATATCAAATACCCGTGTAAATTTAGAATGGAAGAAGATCATGAAGTGAAAAACACGATTAAGTCAGAGTCAGGCAAATCTCCTTTGCGGCGTAAATAAGTAATGGATTTCCGTGTAAAATTTTTCCTCGTTTCCAGTGGATGGTGTCGAGCGCAGGCTGAGAGTGGCCAGAGAAGGCGTTGCAGTAGGTATGATGAAAGAGTAAGTGGAGAGTGTCTAGCGCAGGCCTATAGTGGCGGTGTGATGAAAGAGTAACCGTATGCGAGGCAACCCGTTATAGATGAACAAGTAATCGCATGAGGGGCAACTCGTTATAGATAAACAAGTAATCGCATGAGAGGCACGTCCTTACAGATGAACAAGAACAGCTAAAAGATGAATGGTTGAACACACAGTCAACATGTCTGCACCGAGTAACAGAAGTCAAACATGTGTGAACCGAGTAACAGAAGGAATTAGTTGAAATTTTAATAGATGGATTAATCAGTTAAAAATAAGATTTTATGGAACAGATTTTTTTAGACGAAACTCTTAAAACATATTTAGAAATTGCATCACATGTTGCCAAAAAAAATGCTTTAAATTAATAACATTAAAAATTATAATATCACAGAATAAAAAATAAAAATGTACATAATTTTGTTTTTGAGAAAAAGAACTGAAACGTTCATGGAGGATTTCCCGTCATAAGAAAACTCTAATAAGTCGAAATTGATTTCCCGTCGTAAGAGAACTATAATCACTGGAAATTAATGTCTCGATGTAGGCTTTATAGTTCTCTTATCACTGGAAATTAATGTTTCGATGTAGGCTTTAGATAGGTGTTTCTTGTTAGGTGTAGTTTTAATGTTCAATAGTAAACTTTTATTCATAAAGTTAAGGTATTAAAAGCAGCATAATATTTAAGATTGACGTTTAACATAGAGCTAAGTTAGATGATGCACTCTAAAGTGAATATAAAGCTTTTATAAAAGTTTCTATGAATATAGATGCTTAATTGGATTCAAGATACATTTTCTAGAGATTGTTGTAATTTAAAGTGAATATAATATATTTACTAAATTTTTTATGAATATAAATATGAATATAATACTTTTCCAATTTTTAGGGTCAGTTGTAATTGTCTTTTGTATAATTTATTTCTTTAGATCTACTTGTAGATACCGATGTTAGAGCCATCTCTTATAGTTTCCAAGTCATGTCATTTTTGCAAACATCCACCTCATTTGTTTTTTTACTTTATTTTATCTATATTTAGTTGTATTACAAACTATTCAAAATATTGCTCTACCTCTTGGTCCAAAGCAAGAGAAAAGAACAATTTCCTCCCTGAGTTGTTAATTATCTTTAATTAATTAGCTTCGCTCCTTCATTCAATCACTCATATAAATAGAAAATTTTTCCATAAAGATACAATAAAAGGAGAAGAGGATATGGGAGAAGATTGTAACACTGAAATGCCTCTATGAAATGTCCTATTTCATAATATTTTATAAATGAATGCGTTATCCTGTTGATTAATACAATCCCTTTGTCCAAGAGATATATGTATTTCTCCTATATGGTTAATTGTTTGTATTGTATTGCATAAGCTTTGCATATTGGCATAAAATTTATGAGAATGTTAGGACTTATTTAATATTTGATTAATATTTCATTTTCTTATGGTTGCATATAAGGTCATTATTTTTACGAGTCTTGAATCATCTTATGCCCAAACTTAAGCAAAGAATTCAATCAATGTTGTTTCTATTAGACGAGATTTAATAATAAATCTCCTTAATTCCCAATGACTGTAAAAATAAAATCGCAAAAACATTGCTAATAATAGATAAATATACTACTTATAAAATGATTGTTTACCCAATAAGTAGAAATCGGGGCCACATGTCAATGGGAGGTTACTATGCCGTACCAAAATCCATTCTAATTGCAACTAGTGATTGAGTTCCCTCCCTTTATTTTCGAGTTCCCTCCTTTTGTTGAGGGCATTCAAGGGATTTCACTATCAATAGATAGATATATCAAGTTATCAAGTTAGTCTAGAAGAGATAGATGAAATGGGTTGTAAGTCTAATTTTCATTTTGATAAATAGAATACTTTATCTTCATCATCGTTAGAGTTCAAACATGTAAAACATGTAAAATTTGTAATGTGTAAATTTTTCATTTTTCTCGTCATTTATCAAGTTATCAAGTTAGTCTAAAAGAGATAGATGCATTGGATTGTAAGTCCATTTTGATAAATAAAATACTTTACCTTAATCATGGTTAGATTTCAAACATATAAAATTTATAATGTGTGAATTTTTCATTTTTCTAGTATTATTAAATATTTATTTTCTTTCTTAATATCAAAATAAATAATCAAAAGGAGAAAACATAAAGGACTTATGAAAATCCGTACCAAACACAACCTTTCAAAATGTTACACTCTATCGTTGGAAAGAAGGAAGTGTTTGTTCTCTAAATCCACCAACAAGACGTTGAATGCTAAACAGACCTCAAGTAATCTGTTCCCTCTTTTTACAGAATATAACACAAACCACGACACATGGAAAACTATTTGTTCCCTCTTTTTATAGAATATAACACAAACCACGACACATGGAAAATGGTTATGTAACTATGTTGATATGAACAACAAAATTGCTGTAGATAATTCGTTCTAGATTTTTATTGAGTATAACCCATATCATAACATGGAAAATGGTTTTATAATAATTTGTTCAAATTTGTTCCCCCTTTTTATAGAATATTACATAAATCACAACACATGGAAAATGGTCTTATAATTATTATGATATGAATAACAAAATTTCTTTAGATAATTTTTCTTTTTTTTGAGTATAACACACATCGCAACATGGAAAATAATTTTATAACGAATAAATAATTTTTTTTTCTGAAAAGTTAAGATGCATCTAATCATTTTCTCCTGGCCAAAACAACATTTTTTAGTTTGCCATAATCATTTTCTCTTCTATCCCAAACAACATTTTTTAGTTTGCCATATTTTGATTAGGCAACCAATAAAGTTGACAAAGTAGTATTTATAACTTCATGCATTATGACTATTTCCTATGGCACCGTTAGATCGCTTTGGAGAATTTGTTTGAATATATGAAATGAACATGGCAGGGTTAGATCGCTTTGGAGAATTTGTTTGAATATATGAAATGAACATGACTCATTATAGAAATTGAGAGTTGTTTGATAATTAATTTTATATAACTTTGCACGTTAATTGGTAAATTGCTTAAAATAGGTATAGGAAGTATATTATGAATTAAAATATATTTAAGGATATAATTGACAAAGTAGTATTTATAACTTCATGCATTATGACTATTTCCTATGGCAGCGTTAGATAGCTTTGGAGAATTTGTTTGAATATATGAAATGAACATAACTCATTATGACTATTTTCTATGGCAACGTTAGATCGCTTTGGAGAATTTGTTTGAATATATAGAATGAACATAATTCATTATAGGAATTGGGAGTTGTTTGATAATTAATTTTATATAACTTTGCACGTTAAATGATAAATTGCTTTTAGATATGGAGTTAATGCTTAAGTAAAGTTATTTCAATATTAAAAAATAGGTATAGGAAGTATATTATGAATTAAAATATATTTAAGGATATAAGGAAGTTAGAAAATAAAGTGTGAAGCAAAATCTCATTATATTATCAAAATATTCTTGAAAAAAATTAGAGAATGATATAAGAATTATTAAAATAGATATATCACATCACAATAACAATGAATTAAACCTATTGAAATATAATTTAGAATACTTAATAATTAAAAATATG
>APFE031034179.1:35967-47258 GCA_000404065.3 Pinus taeda
GTTTCCTTCCTCATGTTAAGGGGGTTTCTTATTCATGGCCGACCTCCCTTTATTACATCTAAAGCCCACGTATATCATACATGCCCCACATAATTCATGTCGGCTTTAGAATTTATAATTTAGCATATTTTCAATTAAAAAAACTTGCCCAAAAAATGCCCTGCTGGAAAGACAGCCACATCTATTCTTAGTTGTATATAATTTATGCTTTTTGCATATCTTATGCTAGGAAAGGGATGACACTGTAATGTTTCTGAGACAAATTGTCTTGGGATGAGCTCTGTGTTGTGCATATTTCAATCGGTTTTTAAGTTTATCACCCTGTAAATATTCACAAGGCATATACAGGGATGTCTCAATAAGTTTCCAACTCATACAAGTCTATAATAACTAGCTACCATTGAAATGGTAAAATAATATAAAGCGCCAAAAGAGCCTAATCAAGCTTCATTCAAGGCATATGTTCTGCTTACTTGTGACCTCTGAATGTTTGATCACAGAAAGGCACATTCCTTTTTCTTCATTATATTGCCTGAGGATAGGGATGAATATTTATTATGAGATTGCTCGTGTTTCCACGGAGGTTGATTAGAATTTTGGCAGAGGAAGTTGAGAACTAGAGCTTGTTAACGGTTCTGTAGTGTTTGTTTGACGAGGAATACTACAATGGAGAGTGATATGCAATGTCACTCAAGATGTCGGCTTCTTTCTGTACCTCATATCTGCTTAATGGGGATTTGTTTTTGCTGTTTCTGGACGTGGCAATAGTCATATTTGCAAATGGTTGGTGTTTCTTGTTAATTCTTGCACACAAAATGGATGATGAGAGGCTATTAATATTGGATATGTGATTTCCAAGGCTAACAGTAATTGGAAAAACCATTCCTATTTTATGCTAATACTGCACAGGAGAGGTTTTTAAAGATTTCCTTCATTTTACATAGCAAGTGAAAAAAAACTTCTGAGAGTCTTGACTTTTCTATTATATTGAGGCAGTATTATGTTAGATTGAGATGGCATGGTGGATAAAAAACCAGTTTTGAAAAAATAAACATTGCGAAAAAAATCTATGAGAATCTAAATTGGAAAAAAAATCGTAAAAAACTGAAATCATGTTAATATTAAAAAATACAAAACAAATTGGTTTTTTCAAATTTTTTAACGTAAAAACCAGGTCCGCAAACAACAAATTAACACATTAAAAAATCTATATATATTTTATATATATATATATATAATGTACCTTAGTGAACAAATTAACGCATTAAAAGATCAATATATATGATGTGGAATCTGAAATCATGTTAAAATATTAAAAAATACAAAACAAATAACCACCACAAACAACAAATTAAAAAAACTTGCCCAAAAAATACCCTGTTATATGAAAAAACTTGCCGCGTAAGAACGTTTGGTGCGTAAAAACGTTTTGGAAAAAGTTCCAAACGTCAAAAATCCGTCTTTAACTCTTCGAGGCACGTCACTCAAAACGGGGAATGACAAATTCCAGCCATCAGAATACGTGCAAAAGGCCTAGAGGGGCAAAATGCCCGTCAAATTCCATCCCTGATTATGACTATTCCTAATGCAACCTTAGATCCTTCGAGAATTTTTTGAATATATTTGATAATGAACAAACTTAATTATAAGAATTGGGAGCTGTTGAAATTAATTTTATATAACTTTTCACAATCTTAAATGAAAATTGTTTTTAGGTATGGGAGTTAATGCTTAAGTAAAAGCTTATTTCAATATTAAAAATAGTATAGGAATATATATGAATTAAAATATATTTAAGGATATAAGGGAATTAGAAAATAAAGGTGAAAGCAAAATCTCATTATTATGATCAAAATATTCTTGAAAAAATTAGAGAATGATTATAGAATTATTAAATAAAGATATATCATATTACAATAATAATGGAATTAAACCTATTCAAAATATAATTTAGAATACTTAATAATTAAAAATATGTTAATTTTAATAGGTAAAAGATTTAACATATTCATGGAATTTTGAATTTGGTTATTGACATTGAATGTAATATTAAAATTGAGTGATAATTCATTCAAATTTTGCTTTGAGAGGAATTCTATATTGTTACAGTTTTATGTGGTTTTTCTTGTAACCAAAGGAATATGCAATTAAGTTAGGCTATCACATGACCTATTCTCGACACTATTACTATACCTTTCTTCTTCTCCTCTCATAGACCTACCACTATGTCTTTCTTGTCATCATGTCATAGACCATATCACCTTTGGGAGATTGAACCTTGGATCTCTTAGTTTAAACAATTCCATTTCACTTTGAACAACAATTAACGAATTTCCCCTTAGGAATATGTAATATTTATTTTTGTTTTTATTATTTTTGTAAATATAATATAATTCAATTTTAGACTTATTATTAATTAGTAAATATTTATTATTATAAAATAAGAATTATTATTTTAATTATTTATTTAATATCATCCACAAATATAATATAAATGATATATATAACAGGGTTAAATTGTCCCAATTTAAAAATAATAAAATTAGTCAATTTATTAATATAACATAAAAACAAAATTATTATAAAATATAAAATTAATATATTAAATAAATAATAAATAATTATTCTTTATATAGATTTTCATTTCAATTTAATAAAAAAATCAATTATAGATATATAGATTAAATAATTATAAAAATTAAATTATTTATTTAAACATTTAAATATCCCTTTTCAATAAATGCATTTATATTATTTTTTAATAAAAACGTCGTGAGCAAAATTTATTTTCAGATAAAAATATTTATTTATTGGTTTAATATGAAATAAAACATTCTAACTTACTGCTTAAGTACTTCTCAGGGATGATGATTCTAATAAACAAATAAGTGTTAATTGCATGTAGGAAATGGATGTATAAATGAGGGCGTAGAACTCACTAGTGCACGAGTACTGTTTTGACAATTTTAATTAATCATAAGTGTAGGCGAGAGTCAACGGAAGATAATCATAATAATTATTTTGTTTTTTTTATTTGTTTTATTTATTACATTTATGGTATATTAATAATAATAATAAATTAATAATTATTTGTGTTAGTTAAAAAATTTAAACTAAAATTTATCATTATTTATTTAAAATGAAAATGATATTCCAAAATATTATGTTAGTAATGAACGTCTTAGTAGACTTTAACCACCATCATCATTATCAATAAATAAATTTTTGTTTCAGAAAATAATGAAGCATAATATTTTAATAAGAAACAAAATGAGGTGAGTCAAAAAAACACAAAAACATAATATACTATCCAATCACAAATAAATCTAAACGGGCCAATACATTAAAATCTGAATCTTTTTTCCCTTTTCATTTTTAAATAAAATAGGGGAATCACGAGGGATATGCGACGGGGAGGCAAAGAAGCAATAACAAAGTAGTGGAGGACAACTTCAAAAAAAGAGAATATAACATATGTTTTAATTAATCGGGAAACAGTTTATAGTCCCATGAACGGTGAGAAAAAGTGTAAGAAATCTCAGAATGGTATCCATAATGTTAATAATAATATTTCTGTTTCCTTTGCCTGTCTTGCTGACCTCTGGAAACTCCGGCCTCGCCACACTGCATGATCTCATTGCCTCTACCGTCACTGCCGTATATTGGGTGCAAAACACAAAGGACAAAACCCATAATACTAATAATAATATTTCCATTGTATTTGCCTGCCTTTGTAATCCGAAGCCACCACACCGCTTGACCTAATAATAATAATAATAATATTTATTTTTAAGGTCATAGCTAAGCTAGACACCAAATTGGTCTATGAGACTCCTTGTTTGTGGGACAAGGGACCCACTTCCACGCAGCGATTTGACTGCTAAGTCTACGACCTCTTAGGAAGAAACACATGCTCTTAACCATTAGGCCCACTCAAGTAATATATTGGCTGCAAAACACAAAACAAAACATCTTAGGATCATTTTTCTATACTAGTGTACAATACAAAACCCTAGAGCTACCACCCTAATCTCAACCGACAAAGATTTTATCAATAAAATAATGCAATATAGATTCCATTTTGGTAACTCCTGGAAAGAATATGGAAGTGGTAGGGTCTGCGCCTTGTTCAGCCAAAAACCCTTACAAGTCTTCCCATACAAGGAATACAATGATAATATCTTTGTAGTGTCCTGTGAGAGTTTGCAAGCTCCAGCAATAGAAGCAATGAACAAGAGAGGGCAAAAGAGATATGATTTATTCTCAGTAGGTTAATTTAATAGGTTAATTTAAGAATGGTTTTTTCAATTACTTTTGGTTTCTTCAAACATCTTTCAATTGTGATGATCAACTGTCTTACAATGCTTTAATCGTCTAACATATAATCCAAATGTTCAAAATGATGAGAAGTGGGTAGCAGGGAAATTCTTCTCAAAGGGGAATGCTTTAAGGCTTAAATATAATTTTTTTTAATAATCAATTTATATCCATTTCTCTCTTTTTTATATTAATTTTTCTATTAACATAAATATATTTTAATAATTGTATTACTTTATTTTAGTTATTTATTAATAATTGAATAAAATTTTATAATTTCCTAGAAATAAACCCAAAGTCTAAATATATTTTAAAAAATGTTGAAACTTATAACTTTTGTAATGCTATAACAATTAAAACTCTTTATTGGTGAATACAAAATTTAATGGCAAGAATATATTTGTGTAATGCTAGAATTTATACTTTAATGCTCTAATATAGTTTCGTAGAAGCTCTCACTTCAAAACATTTCATTTCACCATTTTCAGTGTACTATTGTGCATTAATTCCTCTGCATTAATAGTCATTATTATGGTTATTTTACTTGGAGATTGAACTCTGGTTTGTCTTATGCACATTGAATGAGATTCCTCATTATAAATGTAATTTGGTGAATTGTTATTTAGTTGGATCTTAGATATTTAGTCCAACTAAAATAGTTCCTAGATTAGTGTTTGGTTGAGAGATTGCCCAACTAAGTGATTGTGTGGTTAAGATAGAATTTCTAACTTAAATAGGTGATTGATGTATTTATATGTGTGATTGATATAATGTAAGATGATTTATGTCTGTGAATTTGGTTTTCTCAATTGGTATCAGACCCCTTTAGGGCTTGCCTCCACCACGAGACAAATTAGAATCCTCGAAAGCTAAGATAGTGTGTGGGTATTTGTCCATTGGAGTATGTTTTTTTTTTTTTTTTTCTTTTTTTTTTTGAATAAAGACTAATTCTATTAATATGAAAAAAAAAAATATTTACAATGAGGTTGCAACCTCAGAGGGTGAGTGACCCAGCCCTCAACAGAAGAAACAGAGTGCAGAGAGGAGCAGCTGAACATGTATGTATGCATCGTTTACAACCCAGACAAGAACTGTTTCCAGTTAACTAAACCTTGCAGGAAAAAAGCGCCGAGCAGAGGACATTTACAGCTTGAGTATTCTTCAGCGACATTGAACCGTCCACCGACATTCCCAAAAAATTGAAACGTCCACCAGCATTCAAACAAATTGAAACATTTACCAGCATTCCCAAAAAGACTTGTGGAGGTCAGATAAGGAGCTGACCGAAACTTGCAGCTTGACCAATTAACATCGAAGAGACAGTAACAAAGAGTATAACACAAAACTTGGACCTTGGAGGCGACGCAGCTAGACTGTGTAGAGGAAGAAATTACTCATGCGGTTTCGGAGGGTCGGTGCCCCGCTTAGCTTGGGTATCTGGTGCAGCGACCCAGGTAACATCTTCATCG
This sequence comes from Pinus taeda, assembly GCA_000404065.3. NCBI lineage: Eukaryota > Viridiplantae > Streptophyta > Pinopsida > Pinales > Pinaceae > Pinus > Pinus taeda. Next base: position 41,754 of record APFE031034179.1, read on the forward strand.
CCTTCTGCTCCGCCTTCTGTAGGGGTGACGAGATGAAGAATACCAAAATCGTGCTGAACAGGGCCGCAAACAATAACTTCTTCCTGAGGCGGAGTGTGTTGACGGGTGGCATCCTCAGCGGCGCGGGAGTCCTCCTGCATGTGCTCGGCGGTGAACTTCGGTTCTTCCCCTACTCCGTGAGCCAGACTTTCCTCTGGAGATGGGGTGGAGGAAGAGCTAATCGGGTCCTCATGCAGTTCCGCCTCTTCCGCTACCAGAATGGTAGTCGTAAAGGTAATCGCGGGCTGGTTCAGACGACTGCGGAATGTGAATCGGGAGGTCTGGAAGGAGGAATTCGGAACAGGTCTGGATGGATTGGGGGGGGTGAAGACGGAGAGGCGGAGGAAATTGGAATGATGAGCGGAGAAGGGGATTGCAGGGCTCGACCTCTGGGAGCCGAAGATCCTCCCCTGCACGGAACACCTCTGCTGTGAGGCATTGTGAGCACCTGCTTACAACTGTGAAAGTCGAACAGCTGAGATTTGGGGGACGGGGAAGAGGCTTGCGCAACAGACTCAACCTCAAGAAAACGAAACCTACACTCAGTCTTTCCAATGCTCCGAGACAGGAAATGCCAATGGCGGGGAGGGAGCCGGGCGATTATAACGTTGCTGGACCTCATGATCAGCCTGCTCTGAGGCGTAAATGCTTCTGCATTCCACTGAGCTCCTTTAATGCCTGTAGGTACCATCATAAATGCGCACATTAACCTAGGATCATTCCTCTGCTGTGAGATCTGCCTGTTTAAATGCGACCAGGTGGCCATCCAGCTACCGAGGGGGAGTATACGTGTTGGGCACGCGCTCGTAGATCACCCGCATCTGGGTGTCCATTGGAGTATGTTATTGTAGCACCTCCATTATAATTAAAATGGTTAGTTGTTTGCTAGTTAATATTACTAGTGATTTACCTGGGATTGCGACAACTAACTATGGTTGGATTTTTTTTTAATTAATAAATAAACTTCTTGTAACATTGCTGGAAAATCATAATGAGTGACACTAGAGTAGATGATACTTGTTGGAATTTGAGAATAACTAGATTCAAATTACTTGTCCTAAATTAAAATATATAGATATATATTACACCTTGGTGGGAGATAAAGATCGAGGATAAAAGAACTTCAAGGAGAAAAGCAGGATTTTTCCTTTAGGAAAAAAGAACTGAAAAGACTAGGCTAAGGGGATATATATTCCTAGAAGGCAGGATGTTGCCAAGGAAAACTTTGTGGAAAATACATTGTTAAATAGATATTATCAAGGCTCAGTAGGGGCTACTCCATTGTGACAAGGCTATCATAGCTCGGGGACAATCAAAGGTGATTCAAAGTTGGGTGGGAAGCTGTTGCAAGTGACAAATTTCCCAGCATTAGAATGTTGATCAGAGTTCATGTACTCATTGTGAAGTTAGTCACTACTTGTACATAGGTTGTTAGGGTGAAAGTTTCAAAAGTTGTTAATCTTGTTATTATTCTTATGGTAGTATTATTATTATATGTGGAATGTCAAAAAAATTGTAGTGAAGGTATTGATGCTTTAAATTATAGGATTTTATATTCTGTTCATAGCATGCATGATGTCTAGTACATGGTTGTAGTGCATATATTAGGATCTATGTGTACTTATACATTGGAAATTCTAATTAAAGACACCCAACCACTATAAGCTACATTAAGATGGAAAATTAAATTAGGTGCATGACATAGTAATTGTGGTTGAATGGAAGTAGAAGACTATATAATTGCAGTTGAATACCTTTCATATGTACATGTAGAAATGATACATCATATGCAAATATCTTTCATAATATGCATGTAGAACCTATATATCATATTTTAATACCTTTTTAATATGTATGGACAAGTGATAAACATATTTGAATATTTTTTACTCTATGTATGAAGAACTTGTATATCATAATTGAACACCCTTTTAATATGCATGCATAAATGATATAACATATTCAAATATATTTTACATTATGCATGTAAAACATATATATCGTAGTTGAATATCATTCAAGTATGCATATATAGATGATATTTCATATTTGAATATATTAAGCAATATGTACGGATAATGAGGTAAATACATTTGAAATCTTGAAGAAACTGCATGTAGACAGTGTTAATTACAATGAAGTAAATGAATTATTTTGATGTAGGATCATTATGATATAACATGAATAGAAATTGTTCATTTATAATGTGTATTTATTGTTATCATAAATAGAATGCATACAAAAATATGCACTACTAGTGAGATATGCAGGGAAATGATAGGGAAATGACAAGGTGGGTTAGGAAAAGTAGCAGTAGTCTGTGAGAAACAAAAAATGAGACTTTAATATACATTTCCCTCTAAGTAAGTATATGTCTACAATTGACCCTTGCACCAAGCCACATGCTAATGTATACACTAGCCTAGTAGGGTGGGTTAGGAGTGAGTTGATGGCTACCCACTTAGTGGCTTGTGATCATAAAGAAATTTTAGAGTTCTACACGACTTTGAGTTGGGAATGTAGAAAAAAAACAAGAACAACATTCTAGCTTAAAATATGTATACATAGGGAAACATGACTTTGATGTAGGTTTGTATATATAGGTTAGCTGAAGCTAGGAGATTCTTTTGTGAATCTCAATTATAGCGATATTACCTAAGTTCCCCAAATAAGTTTAACATAACAGAAATTATATGGTACCCATCTATGAATTTTCAAATAAGAGATAATCTACAAAAACATTAATATGTCATTAAACCTTGAGAAGTGCAAGCTATGAGACGATAATTACCGTGGAAATACATTAAAAATTGTCATTAAGCCCACTGAAGGAAAAAGGGCTTTGAATAAGAAGAAAATAAGGTAAATGCATTCTGGCATCCATATACAACTAGATAATGCTATAGTCACATGAAATCTTACAACAAGAGTTTTAGAAATTTATATCTGGCTATGGATTTATAACCATCAATGTATATGTGTTGAATTGCCTCAACATGCAAAACTTGAGTAGTAGATGAGTGAGTCTATTGGAAAAATAAATGAGTCAACAAGAAAGCCATCAAGCATTTAAGCCAAGGTAGTGAAAGGCTTCTTGAGACCACCTATGAACAATGAAATAGACTCTGGGGACTGTAAAGCATTAGTACAGGGAACCCTAAAACCACCACATGTAAAGAGAAACTCATCAACATAGCAACAATAGCGTTTAGACTTTGGGAAAATGGACTTCAATAAGGTATGGAGGATGCAATCCAAATGAGACCAACTTGAAAATGCCCAGGTGCAAATTAGCTCTAACGCTTCCCAAACTATGGCGTGAAAACGTTTAAGTGAAGCACTAGTACATGTTATACCTGCAAAGATACGAGGCAAACATTTGCTTAGTAATAAGAGGGAATTCCTTAAAGAAAATTTCCATAGAATAAATGTGCAAGCGGGAGCAACCAAGACCCTTACCTGGTGAGACTTTTCGAAGCAGGGTTATGGATGACCCGTCTTCATAAAGGGGAAAAGAAATTGAGTTAAAATGAAAACCCTTAGAGACAATATACCTATATAATATTTAAAGTATAGCATAATTTATAAACTTTAATATGAGAAATGGAATGGCTTGAAGGCCAAGCGAACCAGGTATACTATCTCTGGAAACATCTTGGGTTCCCACTATACAGTAAACACCAAGACAAGTAAAACCTAAATCAGTATCTGAAAGTCAAAATAAAACCAAGTTGTCAATCAATCAATTCGAAACCAATATAAATCTTCACCTGAACCTATCCTGATTGGTAGCAAAAAAAAAATTCTCTATGTTCCTCTCCTTTATGTAATTTGTTTCGATTTTTTGAAGAGGTCACGACAAATTGCAAGAAAGGGATGAGCTGCAAAGGTAAACAATGTGCAATAATCACTAGTAGAAAATGAGCAATTAGTGACTAGGTGACTAATAAAGTTAGTCACCACAACTTTTACAAGTGAAATACTACAAAAAATGAGCAATCTTAAGTGACCGAACTAAAAATGACTAACATAAATCACTAATATAGTCTCAGGTTAAAATATGTTACTAGCTAATAAGTAATACAACTAAAAATGACTAGCATGTAATACTAATTTAGTCTATGAAGAAAAAATAGAACTACCTAACAAGTACTACAATAACATGAATCAATTGTTTATGTTAGTCAACATAAATGTGTCAAGCAATCTAAACTTAAAAGAGATAGGAGATTGAAGGGTTGTTAAAGATTGGTTGAAAGGTTATCCTTCCTTCAACAATTCTTCATCCTCACATGGTGTATAGGTGAGAAATATTTTCATTATTTATCTCTAACAATTTGTAATTTTAAAAATATATTTTTTAATAAAAAAATTATTTATGTGATTTTTAAAATCTAATTCAATTGAAATCTAATTTGGATCTAGGTTCCAATTTCAAATTATCTTCAAGGGAAATTTAAATTTTAAAGACTATATACTCAAATAAAAACGTAATTTAATTTAATATAAAGGACTGACTTAATTCACACGTTGGCCGTCAGAGGAGGATCTAATCAAGTGCACCAAGAGGGGTCAATCTCTGGAGCTGAAAACATTGTTTTTAGTTTGCATGCAAACTTGAGGATTTGTTTTGCACCATCAAGAGGTTGGATTCTCTCTTTGGTCTTGAGGTTATAGGGTTAATCATGGAATCTACGTTGTTATATATATGTTATTATTAATATTATTATATATATATAGTAGTAATAAATATATAATTATATATATATAAATATAATATATATATATAATATTATTATATTATATGATATATAATAGTAATATATACTACAATAATATATATTAATATTTGTATTCGTGTCTCTTTGGTTACTCTCCTCTTTCCTTAATCTCACCGGCAAGTACACTCTCTCTCCCTCTCTTCTGCTTCTTTGTCTAGCTCTCTATTGCCTCCTACTCTCCTCTCCCACTCACTCTCTCTACACGACTACCTTTTCACCCCTCTCTCTCTCTCCACCTTTATCCCTCTGTGTTTTTCTTGTTCCCTCCCTCTCCTATCCCCTCCAATTCCATCTCTCTCCCCTCATCACTATCTTCCTTCCTCTCTATCTCTTATCTCCCACCTCCCTCTATCTCTACCCCCAAATCACTCTCCCTCTGTCTCTCTCTCTCTTCCTTCCAACTCTATCACTATCTCCCGTCCTCCCTATTCTTCTCCATCTCCCTCCCTTCCCATTCTCTCCCAATATATATCCTCTACTCTTATTTCTCTTCCCTCCTCTCTTCTCTCCCTCACTCTCTCTTCATCTCTCCCTTCTCACTCCTCTCTCTCTCTCTCCACCTCTATCTCTCTATGTCCTTTTTATTTCCTCCCTCGCTCCCCCACTCCAACTACATTTCTCTCTCTCTCTCTCCTCTCTCTTCTTTCCTCTCACTTCGTCTCTCCCACCTCCTTCTCTCTCCCCC
>APFE031034179.1:66378-76601 GCA_000404065.3 Pinus taeda
TCTGGCTGACCACGTCTAAAAGTGTTGTGAGGTTTCTCTCTACCCAGTAAGGTAAAACACATTTAGACGCGGTAAGTGTGCCATAAAGATAACTGTGCAATAAGGATATCACATGATTAATGAAATACATACATCGAAAACCCTTTCCAATTTCACCCATGTGAGAGAATGGCGGTTAAATTATAAGACAAGGAAAGTAGTATAGAGCATGCATTATAGACATAGAAAAAGAAATGTATTTCTAGAAATTGATGGTATGTAGTGAGGTTCATTACATTTATTTTGTGATTGGTACCATTATTTTGATTGAATTTGTTGTAAGTGAAATAGATGCATTGAAGTACTGTGAGATTAATTACTACTTGGTAGTGTTGTCTAAAGACGATTTCTAGTGTTGTCTAAAGACGTATGAGAAATCCAACTATAGGGTGCAGAAAGTTGGAGCACCCAACTTTATCCTCTCTCCTAGGAACTGATTTCTCGTTGTTCGAATTGATCATCCATAGGAGCAGAGTTTGGAATCCGATGGAGACTGGGCCAACAATCCTGCATAAATACTAGTAGAGATTTGGAATGTTTTTTTTTTTTTTGTAAATTAGACTAATTCTATTAAAAAGAGAAGAGTATAGTAAAATCAAGCTTGCATGCAAGCGTAGCAGAAAAGCAAGGGGGCCCAAGGAAATAGGCATCGCCTTGCTCCTTGGCTAAGAACTAGGAGAGGGCTAATGAGAACATGGAATAAAAAAGAACCGAAACTAAGCAGAGAGAACTATCCTGAGGGGATTGTTACTGTCACACGACTTTTTTTTCCTTTTTTTTTTGCTTACTTTGACCCATTCAGTGGAATTTGGCTGAGCCGAAACCAGTTGAAGACTGTTCTGCCCTGGCGATGGAGCATCCTTCTCAGAATCTGAGGAAGAAGTGAGATGAGCACGTTTCTGATAAATCTAAGAGACGGAGGGGTTTGCCGGATCATCCAAGGGAGCATCCAGCGGAATCTCAACGTTCATTCCGTCTGCAACTATTTCCTCCTCATCTGAACTGGTGGAGTCTGAATCTTCCATAGGCGGAGGAGGCGCACATGGGTTCCAACTTTTGGACTTGGGCTTGCGCTTAGGAGTCTTCCTTTTGTCGAGGTACTGGGGACAGGAACTTTGGAGATGTCCTGTTTGATGACAATGGCGACAGCGAAAAGCTGTGATCTCGTAATCCAAGATTTGAGTCCAATGGAAATCTCCATACTTGAGATTAATCTGATCGGGCAGTCCTATGCTTATATCTGTTTCTGCACAAAATCTGCCATAAGTGTAGAGCCCATTTTCCTTTCGCGAAGAGTCTACAGCCAGGTAGCTTCCTAAAGTATCTGCAATTGCTATGAAGACCGAAATGTGCCAAAGATGCAACGGAAGGTTCGGGAGCGTGACCCAAATGGGAGTTTTGGTGATAACAGCTGTGGAAGGGTCGAAGACTGGAAACCAAGGAGTAAGAAAAAGCCCTGCCGAGCCCCAAAACCAAGGGCCTCCCGTTAAGGCCTTCTGATAATCTTCTTCTTGGTCAAAAACCACAATGAAGAATCCTTTTGAACATAAGTGTATCTCGCTTTTTTTAGTCCAATTGGTGTGAATCCATTGGTATAGATCTGATGTGCGAGGCCATAGCCCATTGAATCTGCATACAAGTGCGGCTTCTGCATAAAGTTGATATCGATCATCAATCGCAGAATAGGAGAGATTGATTGAAGGAATATCCTCTGATTTCTCTACCAGAAAGGGCTATGGAGCCCCAGATGGATGGCCTCCTGAAGGAGTAGGTTGTGAATGGGTAGCATCTTTGTGGACAACATCTTTATAGGAGAATGAAGGGGCAGAGGAGGACTGCCTAAAGCAACCACCTCTCAAACGAAATGTAGCCACAATAGAGGCATCCTTTTGAATGCTGTAATAGGAAGGAGCAAGGGTATTCATGAGTTGCTTACCCTTGTATAGCAGTCTGATGTAATAGGAGGGGATTCCTAGCCGGCTTTCAAGATTTTGCACGAGGTCCTGCACAAGATCCGTAGCGCATGCCCATTGCATTGTCGTCTTGCCCGAGAGATTGATTTGGATTTGAAAAGCGAGTGATTCTTCAAGCAGATATGGTACAGATCTGGCCCCTGCTTCCTTGTTCAAACAGATCCTGGATTCCTTTGAACCATGGCGAGGAGAGGGAGTAACTTCTTCTCTGCATTTGGCTTGATCGCCCCAGGCTGCGCAAGCATTAAGTGTGCAGGGAAAAAATACTTGGAATCCTCTTGCCGGAGTTCCAACTCTTGCATAAGATACTTGGACCGCTTTATAGAAACCTGTTGCCATGGCCGATTTCTACAGCTTCTGGACGTTCGGCTCATGAGCCCTCCACATTGCTTCCAAGCATGCTTCCCTATTTTTATCACGGCAGCAATTCCATAGAGCCGAATCTATCAAGTTTGCAGTGGATTGAGAGGTGTAGGTTAACTGTAGAACGGCAACAGTTTTCCTTTGTGTTCCAGAAGCTTGATCCGCCACTCCATATTCCAGATCTTCAACAGATCTCGCGTCTTCCATAAGAGGGTAGCGATTCCCCAATCGCATGTAGTCTTCCTTCCGATTTTGATACTTCAGCTGCGCGATGAAAATCTTTGTCCAGTTGAGTCCAGCGGCAGCAGGGCAAGCTACAGTTGCGGTGGCCATTTTCTGCAAACCCTCTTCCCCTTTAAACTGTTGTTTCCAAGGAAGATTCCAAGATTTGGAATGTTATTTGAAAGGTGCATCTTCATTAGAAGTTGATCAGCTTTCCAAGTTAACATTTTTTTACTATGAGGGTCTTTCCATGAGGAATTGTGGTGTGGAGATACTTATGAACTCCTTTAGTTGTGAAGAGGATCTGGCGGAAAATATGGAAATTGTATTTCATGTTCTCTATGTCTATGTTTTGCAATACTCTACATGTGTCATGTGTCCTCACATAAAATTATGCTTCCACCATAACATATCAAATTTATATGTCGATCAATACATATGTAAAAGGACCAACATAAACCCCCATTACACTAAAATTCAAAAATTGTGGATTTAGGAAGTGAAGCTCAAATTTTCAAGGAAATGATGACCATTGCAAGTTTAGAGAGGGAGATTAGAAATTAGGTAATAAATGATATTCATTCAGATGCATCTCAATGTTGGATGATATCTTGACAACCTATATCTATCTTAAATCCTCTTCGATTTGGAACATGAGAAGGAATTAACACAACTTCAATGCTTGATTGTATTATCTATATTCACATATTCTTGACAGATCATCCATTTTTACAAGGTCATCTGTTGTGATATAGTTATATTAAATTTTGATAGAAGTAATTTTGTATTATGATTTGTTTGTAAAATTGATGAGGATGAATTTCCAACATCAGATATAGAAGTCATTTTGTAAAACTGATTGTAGATACATTCTATATCTAGAAAACTTTCCTAGATAACTAGCAAGTACAGTGGTTGGTACCCATTTATCCGATGGATGGGAGCTCGTCCATAGAATGACTAGTGGATCAATTATTGCAAACGGGTGATTGATTGTGCCTGAAGCAACTATTTTAAGAGATTGAATGATGTAAAACTCAATAAGGAGGGTTGTCTAGATAGTTTGGTAGTTGTGGATCTAGGGAATGATCCCTCATTTGATTAACATGTGGGAATCGTCTTATCATGAGGTTTTGTGAGTGGAACTCAGGAATGCATTTTTCTGACTACACCTTTACGAGGGTTATGAAACATCTTGATGGAGTTTACTCTATGCAATTTTGAAGATGTTTAAAGAAGCTAATGAATACTTTGCAGACCAGAAGATCAAAGATAAGTACTCGTTACGTGAGGGACTTCGAGATTTGACTCCTACTTGTGTTCTGCACATTGCATGAGACTCCTCACCATAGATGTAATTTTGTTAATTGTTAATTAGTTGGATCTCAGATATTTAGTCCAACAAAAATAGTTCTTAGATTAATTTTTGGTCGAGAGATTTTTGAACTAAGTGATCATGTTGTTAAGATATAATTTCTAACTTAAACTGATGATTGATGTATTTATATGTGTGATTTATACATGTAAAATGACTTATGTGTGTGTATCTGGTTTTCTAAATATTTTATTTGTGATCATGGGGGCACTTTCTACTATCTTGTAACATCTATCAACAACCCTAGATGAAAATGCAAAGAGTAAGAAAAAATTTACACAACTTACCCAGTGGAAACTATCCATGTTACTAGTTACTATTCTAGATTCCTTATTAACTATTAAATAAAATCTTCATATTTACATAGAGTAACTTAAGTAAATGAATAGTAAGTTACATAACCATTAACAACCATTATTGTAGCATATTAACAAAAACTTTTTGACATAACCTTGCAGATTTTTTGATTTCTTTGATATCTAAACCATTATAAATATATGCTTAAATATGCCAAAAGGCTTACAAAATTTGGCAAAATTTAGAACACATACCAACTAAAAATACACGGAATTACATCCTATGGCCCTTTACACAATTTGATACAAGAAAACAACATGATGAAGAATTATTAAAAAACACTCCTAGTAAGTCCAACATTCTTGGATATTTTTGGTAGTTTGAGTTTTTTTATTTCTAATATTTCGTAGCTCCTTTCAAAGTAGAGGAATGTAAGTTTTCCTTTAACACTTATGAAAATGATGGAAATGAAGAGGCATTGTTACATTCAACCTTTTTTCCTTATGAAATATCACCTTCATTGTTTTTTCCTCTTTTGTAAGTGTGGCTCCTTTTTCTACCCTTGAGTCCTTACCTTGGGTTCTTTTATGAGTTGATTGAAATACCAATTCATATTATATTTGAGAGACTAGATATTTATCCTTATCTTCATGTGAACTTATAACATCTTTACTAGTGTGACATCTTGCTTTATTATGTGATTTTTCACAAGTTACCTTTTCACCCTTTGATTTTTCATCTATAGATCCATAAATCAAATATCCTGATGGTTCTTGTCATGTCTAGGGGAAGTAAATCTCTCTTCCTCTTCTGATGAAGCCTCTTCCTTTGTGACTAATATTTTCTTAGTCAGATCGTCCTTGAGAGGGGGCATGTGATTTTCACCCTTATAACTCATTTGTTAGGAGTCGACTAACTAGTTCTCTTGGTGTATTGGATCCAACATTTCTCCTTCTTCATATGGTTGATTGATGGAATCAATCTTTTTCCCTAACAAACCTTTACTCTTAGTAGAGGAGAATTCTTCACCTTTGCAACCAATTAATTTGGAGAGCGAGGGCCTTTAGGTCCCAATCCATTTTCTTCCTATCTCCTTTTAGTTGTATTTCTAGGGGCACACCTTTTCATCTTTTTGGTTGTTTCCATTATTCTCCTTCCTCATTATTTTTATGAATTTCTTTTGTTTCTCTGCATCTTCATGAAAATTACCCATCTTCGAGATATTTGTTACATTTAAATGGTATCTTATCATAATCCACTTTTTGATAATGATTCTATTTATCTATTTACAGATTTATTATCATTAGGAATATCTTGACAGGTTCCACTTTTACACAAATTTTGGAAAAATATTGCATACATTCTCGTGGTTCCACCCAATTGATATATTGTCCCATATAAATTTCAATATTATTAAAGATGCCCTAGTTCCAACGGTGAATGGGGAAATATGGAAAATTGAACCCAAACAAGAAAATTTGATAGAACATCATTTTCTACGTTGAAATATAGAATCCATTAATTTAGATACAAATTATGATCCCCAAAAATGTCCCACACTTGAAAAAAAATATGTCTTAATATGCTTTCTTTTAAAAGATGAAGGAGAAAAACTCCCCTCCAAAGAAAGAAATATAACACTGTCCTTCAATCATGGGTCTTCAATCATGGGTCTCCAGTCATTATCCCCCCAAATATTCAAAGAGCTTAATAAGGTCCATAATCCCATAATTTGTGTGATCAAGCATATCTCCACTAGCTTAAGAGCCATTGCACATGATTTGTTGACATAACCCAAATTTTTTGAGACATAGTCGAATTTCTTCACAAATCAAACTTTCTTGGAGCACTAAAACCTCAGACCATCGATGATCTACGCATTGAAAGCATCAATATCACAATTAGTAGAAAGAGGTGAAAAATCAAGCCCTTAAAAACCAAAAAAAAGAAAAACCAAAAAGAACGTTTCTTTATTTATTTTTTAACACTAATAATTTAAGTATAACCCAATTATATGATAAAGAATCAAACTTCTGAACTTTTGAATATGATTTAAAAAAAAAAAACAAACAAACTTTTTTAAATTGTGTTCATTAATTTTTCACTAAATGTTAGGTTTAATTTCATCGTACGAATTGAGGATGAAGGATGATTATAAATATTACATGTTGAAGGTTTCATATGCTCTTAGTGACAACATATCATTATTTGAACATGTTAAACTTGACATAAAATGTGATGAATAATTTGATTTATTTATATCTTCAATTTTAATTATGATTTACAAAGAAACTTTTTATGACGTTTTATTTGGATTATGTGAGATTGAGTATAAAGGTTAGTATATGCTTTCCTTGTAAGCTTAACTTTTGAAGAAGATAACCACTTCTATGCATGAATTAGTGATTTATTCCTTTTTGGTCTATCTTCATCTCTCATTTTAGATATTTTAATACATTTTTCATTGGATTCTATCATTAATTTTTGTGACTTGATATTTAATTATATAATATTAACCATTATTTTATAAACTCAATGTAGTTAATACCTCACAAAGATTAAATTATGGTTATTACTTTCTATGGTTGAGTTTGACAAGGTGTGGCTAGTTGGGTAAAGAAAGGAATCAACGAGTGAATAAATGTGTGATGACAGCTCCATCTGGCAGTTGCTAATAAGTTTTGACTATGTTCTTTAACGATGGATGCATCTTGTGCAATGATGGATGCACCTTGTGCTCTTCGAGCAAGAGTCTTATGCTTAAATTTAAAGGGAAACCCCACATATAATTTAATTCTAAAAAAAATTGATCGTTTGTGCTACGCTAACCTTCACCTCTTTCAAATACGTATACGTATCATGTAGAGCTCATCTTTTAGAAACATGTACGGATCATCGAAGCCCTCAAATTATTGTGGGGTTATAAGGGCATGAGACATGCAAACCCACAAGGCTTACCTTATGTCAAATCAGATATATCATCCTTGGTTTACATTAACCTGTAGGGATCATCCAAGCCCTCAAATTATTGTGGGGGCTATAAGGGCATGAGACATGCAAAGCCACGAAGGCTTACTTTATGTCAAACCCGATATATCATACTTGGTTTATATTAACCGGTAGGTATCATCCAAGCCCTCAAATTATTTTGGGGTTATAACAGCATGAGACATGCAAACCCATGGGGCTTACCTTATGTCAAACTAGATATATCATGCTTGGTTTACATTATATGGTTCCAGATGGGTGATCCCTTTACAAATGTAAGGGGAGGTTTCTCTATGTATCGTGTAAATATGCATTATTATATGTATTGTTTTCCAAAATTTTCAAATTCTTTTGATTATGTAAATTTTGGTGGTAAATTATAAAATAGTAATTTTAAGGCATTTTCTATAACAAATCTACTATAGCTAGTGGCTAGCAATTTCAAAAGAGAAATTGAATGTCTCACCTAGAATTGTTAAAATATATTATCATAATGTATCATTAATTTAGAGATATTAAATATTCTTAGGAATATAGAATAGATTATATTATCATAATGTATTATTAATTTACAGATATTAAATATTTTTAGGAATATAATAGAATTGAATTTTTTTTATTAAATATACAGAAATCCAAATGGTCAAAGTGGCAGAGAAGTTACATTTTAAGAAGCTATAGATCCCCTCGCTTCCATAAAGTCATATAACTTGTATAGCATAGTCATCTCTTTTATAGAAAATTCATCCTCCTTTATACCAAAATGTTTCTCCTTTATATAAACTCATTGATTACATATATTTAGGTTTTAATACAATGATTCAAAATAAGAAAAGATTTTCATTCTCCACTTTTATGTTCATCATAGATGTCTCACAAACCACAATTTCATGTCATTCTGACTTTACAATTCCATTGTCGATTCCTTCCTTCCCGAGAGCTTACGACTCATCCATAGATTTTACTTTTAGTGCTATTGTGGAACTATATAGGTGTATTTTGAAAAAAAATATGATTTTGCCCAACTTTTATACAACCGTCACCAAAATCCTTCGCAAAATTCCAAAGGTACAATGATCTTGTATAAGTGACATTAGCTTTTTAGCTATTTTCAGAAGAACCTTCAATTACATGTTACACTTTGATATTAACAGATTATTTTAAAATCATACGATTCTCATTTTTAATGTTGATATCTTCTTATTGCACCACAATCATTTCAAAATATTTCTTTAATTTTCCATTGATAGATTAGGGTTTTCGTTTTTTAGACTGCATTGTTGAAAGCTAATTTATTTATAAGTTTAGGGTTAATGGAATATAATTAGTGTCTAAATTATATTAAAATGTTTTGAAGCAATAAAAGAGGTTTTGACCCGTGAAGTGAAGAAATAAGTTAGTGAGTGACTAATTGTGCTTTTTAGCTATATTAAAAATAAGAAGTGTTATGGTTTATGGAAGCAAAAATTATATTAGTTAACCAGAAGTAATCCTACTTAAATATAGCTTAAACATTTTTTAGATAATCCATGGTACTGTAACATGGCCTATTTACATATTAAGAATCCCCATGGTATAATTATGATAAATATTCATGGATTATAATCTTGGTTATTGTTTTCTTGAATGTATATATATTTTGTTTATATAATAATACCAATAATAATTAGTTGCATTTACAAAGGTAGATTTTTATCACCTAAGTAATTATGCCACTTTTTTTCCTTTTAATTAAATTGATTAATTAAAAAAAATATCATATAAACAAGTGTTGTATGAAACAAAACAAGTGTTGCAAGGCAAGGTAGTCCCTACCATTAAAATAGAAATTATTTACAAAGAAATGAGGACTTGCTTAAAATTTGATGGATAGTCTGCTCATTTATATTTCTACCCAGAGTTATTAAAATGTTGAACACAGAAATAATAGTGGATAAGAAATTTTCGTAAGTATCTATATTTACATCTTGTTCTTATTAAATTTTTATGGAAAATAATTACCATATGTAATTGATGATAAATAAAATATTATATGAGTATAAGTTATTTTCAAAGATTTTAGTTTTATAAAGTTTAATAATAAAAAAATAGTTTCAAAAACATCTAAACAATACTTATATAAATATAGTCTTTTAAGTAATCAATTTGTGTCTATTTTTCCATTCTTTATATTATTTATTCCATTATTATAAATATATATGAAATAATACCAAAGCTTAATTTGTTTCTATTATTAGTAAAAAAATAAAATTTATAATATTGTAATTCAAAACCTAAATATATTTTCATTTTTCCATTGATATGACATATCTTTGTAATAGTTTTCATTATTTATTAATACTTTAATTATCTTAATATTATTAATACTTATTAATAATTTCAAAGCACGAATATATTTTTGCTGACTGTGAAACTCTTCATTTCACCATTATCTATTAATTTCTCTGCATCAATGGTCATGATGGCTGAGTAAATACTAAGAACTATGCACTAAGTATGGTACTAGAAACATACATACTTATACATAATTGACGTAGTATATGGCACTAATAACATACATACTTATACATATGATTTATTTTCTGGGGGGTTCTATAGTTTCAAAGGAGTTAGATTCAAAGGAGAAGTTGAAACCAACGCTTTTTCTGCCCTCGAAAACTACAAGTGTAGGAATGGAGAATGCAATGTGGACAAAACGTACACCATTCCTTCCTTAAAAATCCATATCTAACAGCAACATTAATCAGTTTCCGTTCTCAAAGTTGATGGTTTCTCTAGCAGTATGGTCGCCATATGGTCAGTCGAAAGTTTTCCGTCTTTAGAAGGTCTTCGGTTTAATTTTCTAGCCACAGCCCACCTGAAGTCTAATGCTCATAACAACAATGTATACAAGTGTCTTTATTTAGACTTTTCTTCAATTTATGGGTTGAATTTATTCTTTTATAAATAAAATAGATGTATATTAA
>APFE031034179.1:77623-87661 GCA_000404065.3 Pinus taeda
CTTCCATTCCTCCGAGATCCAATTGTGGAGTGCTATCAGCCGCGGCCAAAAACCATTGAACCGGCAAATTAGGGCACTTTCGGAGAACTTCAAAGCTTCATCGAGTGAGTCCTGGACCACTTGGATAGTGGGAGCTAGGGCTTCACTCACGATATGGGCAGGAGATTGCCCTCCAGAGACGGATGAGTCACCAGTTATTTTTGCGAAGCTTGGAGCCATATTTTACGCAGATCGAAAACCAAACCGCAGATGTGAGAATGCTGGAACAGCAGCAAATATTTGAGCACAAACCCTAAAAAAGCTGGAACAGCAGCTGTGTCCTCCACACGTTACGTTGCCTTGCCTCCAAAAGATTTGTCCTCCACACGTTCCGCTGCCTCCAAAACGAACATCCACAGGATCGTATGGTGAGAGAGACGGATCTGCGAAGAGATCGTACTAATCTGCGAAGAGATCTGCGAAGAGCCTCCTGCGAAGAGATCTGAAGAGACGGATCTGCGAAGAGATCTCTTACACAAGGGCCAAGAGAATGAGACGGATCTGCGAAGAGATCGTAATAATCTGCGAAGAGATCTGAAGAGACGGATCTGCGAAGAGATCTCTTACACAAGGGCCAAGAGAATGAGACGGATCTGCGAAGAGATCGTAATAATCTGCGAAGAGATCTGCGAAGAGATCTGAAGAGACGGATCTTCGAAGAGATCTCTTACCCAAGGGCCAAGAGAATGAGACGGATCTTATTCAAATATTTTATATAAATAAAGATTAAAAATTAATATTAATATAAAATACATATTCTAAAATTTAAAATAGATAGATAAATATAATTATTAAAAATAAATAATATATATATATATATATATTACATATAATTATTTAATTATAAAAATTATAATATAATTACTTACCATTTAAAAAATACTAATTTTATAGACATTTAAGTTATCAATATTTAATATTAACCACACCAGCTCTTAAGGTCACTAAACAACCCTAACCATCACAGGGATAAATATTTTTAATATCTCATAACTGTCGTTCCTAATTTCTAACCTATCACAATAACAAAAACTCAAGATCATTTAAAAAGTTGTCATTATTTATTTTTCCAGATTTAATAAGTATTCCAAAATAATATTTGGTGAATCACTTCAAACTTTAGTCATATAAAATTATAGGGTTCGTATTATTTTGAACGTATGGGCAATTACTCACACGACTTGCTTTATTCCTTTCGTCATCAATTTTCTTATTTTTTATTTAATTTTTTTTAAAAAGATCTCAGAAAAAATCTTATTCAAAATAATATATTTTTAAAATACTAAAATTAAATATTATTTTTAAAAAATATTTAAATTATAAAATAAAATGTCAAACAAAACAATCCACCTCTACAAAACTCTTTTTCGGTCTTTTAATTATAAAATAAAATGTCAAACAAAACAATCCACCTCTACAAAACTCTTTTTCGGTCTTTTCACATAAGATTACATTTTTTACTTATTAATGAACCTAATTAACATAATGATGCAGAATGTTAGCTCTTTTCTTGATTTTGGGTGTTGAGTTAACATCATGAAAGTAAATATAAAAAATTTAACATAATTATGGTTAAAGGTTGTGTGTAAACGGGGAGGGTAGCACCATATTCAAATCCAAGATCTCTGGTTTTGTGAGATTTTATTCCATGACTATGGCCACTTGAGTTGTTTAAAAGAAATATTTAGTTGTTTAAAATATTTTATATTTTTAAGTCCATTATTTAAATTTTTGAATTTCATTATTTATGATATTTTATTATTAAATTATGGAATTTATATTATTTTGTTTAATTTATATATTTTCTATGTTTAATATGTTGTTTTCAATTAATAATTTCAAATAGTAATTTGAAGAAAAATCTTAGTATAATAAGTATCAATTAGATATTATTTAAAAAAAATTGATAAAAAATAACTTTGAAATGCTTTTTGTCTTTATTAATTTTTAGGTAAACATATTACAAAGGGGTTTTATGAGATATTTTATACAATCTGAAAATAATCAAATTATAATGTGTGAGTCATCTTCTACTCTAATATTGTAACGTTCACAAAATATTGCCTTATTTAGAATTGCAATATTTTATTAA
The DNA here is from genome assembly GCA_000404065.3 of Pinus taeda. Classification (NCBI taxonomy): domain Eukaryota; kingdom Viridiplantae; phylum Streptophyta; class Pinopsida; order Pinales; family Pinaceae; genus Pinus; species Pinus taeda. Next base: position 79,755 of record APFE031034179.1, read on the forward strand.
TTTTTCTAAATGTCTACTTCTTTAATAGTTCTCTTCTTTGTACTGGTGTCTACAAACTCTCTATTGAACCCCTTATTGATATATTATTTCTTCTATTTATTCCCTATAACAAAATTCAACAACATCAACAATCCATTATGCATGCATCACCAATGTTAGGAGCAGCTGTACTTCATAATAACTTTTTTATGAGAAATGTAATTGTTATTGAACAATCCATAATTGTGCCTTCATGGAACCTATCCTTTGCCCACCATGGTGTTTACACAGGTCATAAACCACTCTTCCTTCTCAATGTTTATGTCTATGGTGGAGACTATTGGTCATTCCTCAATAGTAAAGTAGATAACTCTTTGATATTATGAACCCTCCACATGAAACGCTCCAATAGAAGAGGTGGAATTATTTTGGGAAGACAAGAGAATGAGACTATCAACATTGTATTGGAATCACAACCATTAATCGCTTGATTCAATCCGATGTTAATTCCATCCAAGGATTGATTTAAATGAATTTAATTAGCAACTTCTTTCTCCTTCAATGCTTTGGATATAGAATGGGTCTCAAGACCTTGATAATGGGTGTCCGAGGAAATTAACACCTTTATGCCCTTGGTGAAACTTAAAGGGATGAAGGATCTTGAATAAGGCCATACACCATATAGTGTGCCTTGAGTAGGAGATCGATACCTTTGGAGTGGAATATGGAAACTAATATGAAGTTTTGTTCATTAGGGATAGGTCTAAAACCACAGGTGGGGAGAAATTGATGGAATTAAGCCCTAAATTAAGGTTCTTCATTTAATGAGCCATCGTCAAGGCTGCAAACCACAACATAAACCATTTAAAGTGATCTTCAACTTACAATTACGATATGAGTGTGATGACGAGTCTTTGTACAATAATGGTGGGTAGGCATTAGCCATAGTCAAGGGAAGAAAATAATGGCCTTGCACAACAAAATATATTTTCAGGGTTCATCAACCATCAATATGAACTTAAACAACAACACAAGCACATTAAACATTTCTTTGATATCGAAAGTGAATATGGGTACCATTATGAGGTTTTTACAATCTAGGCATGGATTTTAATTCATTTAACATGGTTAAGCGACGTCAATAAGGCCCATTGACCCTAGATGAAGCCTATAGAATGAATGTCCATAAACAATGTCATAATCCACATAACATGTCTTTTATAATACATCATTGTTTTTTATGTGGCAAATGAAACTATTAAAACATTTTGTGCATTAAGAATGCTCTTAGAAACTTAATTATAGTTAAAAAATTAAATCTTAAAATCTTCATGCATATGAAAATGGATATGTTCCAGGGGAACTTATTCAATAACCGAGTAAACCTATGATTGAAATCCTTTATATGAGAGATTCAACACATCACGCACTGAGGGAATGAAGGGCGCAAGGCGAATAGCTAGGGTTTGAGGGTTGTTGCAGAGGCGGTTATCCATGGAAGGGTGCAAAGGAGGGAGCTCCACTCCCTCCTACAAACAGGTTGTGACCAACAAGGGTAAAAAACCAATGGAATATGATAGAGGCCCTTCAATGGGAAGGAATAGGAATAGTGAAGAGGAACAAGATGGGCATAAGTCAAAAGAGAATAACATCAATAAGGAAAATGAGGAAGAAGACAAGGAATAGGGAACAAGAAACAAAGCACACATGGGTCCATGTAAACCCAAAGCTACAGTTACACCCAGAGTCGTTTTAAATGATCCGACTCTATAGGCGCATAGGGACCACATGCGGACATATGCTATCATTTGTAAATTCATGGTTTTATGGCCCACTGAAAAAGCTTTACAAATATGGATAAAACACCACTGAAAACCAAAAGGAATCATTGACCTAAACCTTGGGTCAAAGTGTTTCTTCATCGTAGTATTTGCAAACATCAAAGAAAAGGACAAAGTTTTTGAAGGAGGGCCCCACTTTTACGTTGCAGCTGGTCTCTATATGAGACCATGGATGATGAATTTTGTTCTGAAGTGTGAGACCTTTACTTCAGTCCCGGTTTGGGTAAGACTCTATTCTCTTCCTCTTGATTACTCGCAAATAAAGTCCTTATCTACCATAGGAAATAAGTTAGGATGGTTTGTCAAAGCTTTTGAAGCCACTAGAAGGGGAAAGTATACTTCCTTCACTAGAATATTTGTGGAGATGGATATCTCTGGAGCTCTACTAGATGAGGTAATCTTGTAAGTATTTGATGAAGAATGGGTGAAAACTGTGGATTACAAACATATTCCATTCAAATGTCGCAAATGCCATGAGCATGGGAACCTATTCAAAGACTTCCCTCTCACTAAAATAGAGAATAATAGTAAAGCTAACACAATGAAAGATTCTAAAAGATTTCACAAAGTGGAAAACAAAGGAAAAGGAGGCAAGAGAGGGTCAAAGACACAAAAATTAGAAGGGCGACAAGCCAGTCAAAATAGGTTCCAAGTTCTTGAAGAGGAAGAAGGGATAACAAATGCAGACTAGATGAAGGGAGAAGGTTTAATGGAGGAGGGGAAAGAAGAGGACAGGGAACAAACACCAGATAAAAATAAGCAGAATGAAACTATGTTGAGTGATGTAGAAACGGAGATGGATCATGAGATGACCCAACGTGAGATGGAAATGGAGGACCAAGAACTTCAGGAGATGCTTGAGAAAGAGAACCCAGATCTTGAATATTTCTTGAATCAAGGAACCAAGGAAGGGATAGACTCATTACCTCCAGAAGAGTTTAGTAGAGTCCAATAGTTGTTTATATGGAAAACCCAAAAAAAAGGGTCATAGGGGCAAAGAAACAAGGAAAGGCAGGTATTGAAGGGTTAGAAACGGTGAAAACTACACCAAGATTAGCATCCAAAAACCCAGGAAAGAAAAGAGGTAGGAAAAAGCAGAAAGAAATATTGATAGAATGTGGAAAGCTAATGATAGACTCAGGTAAGATGAAAGACCTAACTAGCTACTCCTTTACAAATCTTTAATAATGAAGTTTACCTCTTGGAATATTAGAGGTCTAGGTAGTAAAAGAAAACAAAGAATAATTAGTAATGGAATGAAACTAACACCACCGGATGTGATTTTCATCCAGGAAACTAAATGTTCCATTCAAAAAGAAAGAGATTCATAGAAAATGGCTCAATCGATATGATTTTCTGGAAGTCAAAGCAGAGAATACAACAAGAGGTATACTCACTCTTTGGAATAGAAAGAAATAGACATTTTAGATACTGAGGCATCTAGGGAATATTTATCAGTCGTCATGCAGCCTGTGGGAGATAAGGAGACCTACTTGGTCACAAATGTTTATGGCCCCCAAAGGCTCGAGGGTAAACTCAAGTTTCTAGATTCTTTGAAGGATCTCAGAGACAAACATTTTGTCATTCCATGGATCTTGGGAGGTGATTTCAACATGATCAAATCACCTTCGAAGAAAAAGGGGGAACCAGAGGTCTAAGTAAAGACTCTCTGAAACTTCAAACTTTTATATATATTATGAAGTTAGTGGACATTGTAACTAGTAATGACATGTTTACTTTGAATAATAAAAGAGGAGGAGAGTCTCAGCTGGCCTCAAAATTAGAGAGATTCATGATCTCAGAGGACCTTTGATCCAAATTGGATCCATAAAGAATTATTAATAGAGCCATGGCTGTACCAGGTTGATATAAACTTCAAAGAATTTAAAACAGTGATCAAAAACACCTCTAAACTAGTGGTAGTGAAAGCCAGCGTGGAATGACGAGGACCTCGGTGAAAGTGCACTGACCGAGGCCCATGGATACTGCGCGACAGGTGAAACTAGCCCCTGGGAGAACTGGATCAGGACACAGAGGGAGTAATTGCACATCGTTGGGAGAAAACCCTCAAATTGGAGAAGCCCCGAGCACTCGGTCGCGTGGGAGTAGGGAAAATTGTGGGACAAAAGGCTGAGCGCTAAAGGTCGGACAGGCTTCAAAACTGGCGGTATTGATTGGGGGCATCCATGGGCGGTAAGAAGTTTTGATGAAAAAGGGGTGATTCCACTCAGTGCCTGATGCATGGCAAGTGGAGGAGAGAGAAAACCATCGCTCATCGTGCGCTAACTATCGAGCTAGTCAACCGTGTGGGACGAGCGAATGGCATCGGATCCAGGGGCTCTAGATTTGATGGTTGATATTGCGCCTGATGGTAAGACAAGATTTAATGAGGGAATAATCCATGATTTAGAATAACTTGAGGTCCACTTTGACTACCAAGGTGGTGGAAGACTCATTCCACGACGTAACCTAAGAATTGAATCGACGAAGTAGGCTGTCGCAATTCGCAGGAGGACAAGTGGCCATCCCTGAGAGCTTAATGATGGTGCCGAAACAGGGAACTCCAAGCGCACCTGCAAGTAGGTGATCTAACAGAGGTGGAAGTGATAGCGAACTGGCATGAGCTCGAATGGCTTTAAAGCCATGTACAGACTAGACATAGGGCATGAGTCGGGAACCGAAAGACGGAACACCGAAGATAGAAGACAGAGAAGAGAGGAACCAGTAAGGAAAAATGCAGAAAGAGGACAAAGGGTTGAGCTAACCAAAGGCAACGTCGAGCACTAGAAAGCTTGAGAGATTGAAGCCATCCCTGAGCAAATCTATTAGATCAGAGAGGTCAAAGAGCTGGTAAAGAAAAGAGTCTATATACTCTAGTGGTTTGGGGAATCCAAGAACCACCCTGCCAAGCCAATGCGTTTCAGGAGATTCATATTGAGCTCCTTCATTTTAATTCTCTGCTTCAAGACAAAATGAAAAGAAAGCCACCACTCAAGGTGGACTGGAGATGTAGCCCTGGAGGATAGGGTGAACTCGTTATTAATTTCTTGTGTTCTTGTATTCTCTTACTATATTTCTCTGTTGTTTTCCATTTTTAAGTTTCTATGTATTTGTAATCTGATCGATCCATTGCTTAAATAACTTAGACACAATAGCACATGAGTCTGTAATACCTTCATTTATAAATCTTTAACTGAGGTCACTCATTGGGTGATTATCAGATCAAGTGGTATCAAAGCTCTAGGTTGTAAGGTTAGACAAGCTTGTGTTGGTTTAGATGTTGAATGCTCACTAGATCAAATGTCAAATTAGGAGAAGGAGAGTTGGTCGAAACTAATCCTGAGATTGGGAGAGTCTATCCTCGGAAGACAATGTCAAAGGAAGGTTTTGTGGGGCCAAACCCCTAATTCATAGAAAGTTTCCTAGCTATAAATTCTATGGTAGAAGAAATGTATAGGTACTTTAGAAAGCATAAGGATGAAGATTCATCAGGTTCTAAACAAGACAAAGAAGAAGATGAATCTCATTACCATGACTAGTCAAAAGGAAAAGGGAAAGAGGAAAACTTTCTCACACCTCCTAATAGCCCTGTGCATAATAAGAAAGCATCTTTGATTAAGCTATTTGTTAAATTCAATTTGCCTATATATGATGGAGAGCTAAATGCTGAAAAGTTGGACAATTGGATTAGACAAATTGATGTGTATTACAGAGTGCAGAACATCGACTCAGAAAAGAGCAAAATTTAGTTGGAAAGCCTACGCCTAGGAGGCACTGCCTTGGTTTGGTGGGAAGGAAAAACCCAAGCTGACATGAAAAGACATGGTAAGACTATTTATGTCTGGAGTGAATTTTTTTTCTACCATCAAGAAGCAATTCTATCCATTGGCCTACAGGCCACAAGCCATGATGAGTCGGAAAACTCTTCGGCAATTGAAAGGGAAAAGTGTGCAAGGATACACTCAAGAATTTAGAAAGAGAGCATTGATTCTAGGGATCTCATTAGACTCGGCAGAGACTCTTTCGAAGTACATTGGTGGTATACATAACTACATGAGGCATACCATCCTCATGTTTAATCCCAATAGTATGGATGAGGTATCTGTACAAGCTACTCATTTAGAGGCTAGAGGAAAGAATGGAAATCTAGAAGTTGGGGGACCATCCCAACCCACTGCAAGCAAGAGCAAGGAGAAAGTAAGGAAGGCTAACACTGCACAGAAAAGCAAAGCTTCCTAAACTCGCTGTAAAAAGGATGGGCATGATGATGAGCACTGTTGGATTCTGCATCCAGAGCTCAGACCTAAGAAGTCTGAGGGCAAGAAGAAGAAGACTGTTGTAGCTATTTAGAAAGATTTGGGGTCAGACTCGGTAGATGAAACAATCATTGCAGCCATAGGCATAAAAGGTAAGAATTATAAAGCATCTACTAGTAACTCTACTCAATCTGTTATTGATGAAGCACATGAGAGAAAAATACATGAGCTTTTCCATATTCGGGTTGTTTCCAAACATCAGAACATTCATACCTTGTTTGATAGTGGCTCACAAGTAAATTTGATTTCTGAAGCAATTGTAAAGAAATTGGGATTAGCAACTACACCTCACAAGAAACCCTACCCATTAGTATGGTTTAATGATAAAGCACAACTACAAGTGACTAGACAATGCAAACTCATGTTTTCTTTTGGGTCAGCATTTGTAGATGAGGTTGAGTTAGACATAATTCCTTTGGATATATGTTGAATTGTTTTAGGGAGTCCTTACTTGTATGATAGAAAAGCCATTTTCTATAGAGCTGAGAACAAGTATCTACTTGTTAAAGATGGAATCAAATATTTTGTAAGAGCTCATAAGCTCAAGAATAATTATACTCTCGTAAACTCAAGGAAGATGAAAAGAATGATAAATTCATGCAAACAATTCTTACTAATGGTTGTAAAAGAAAAGAAACCTGATAAAACCAATGTATTTGAGGGTTGTAATGCTAAGCAGCAAGCTAATATGGAAAAGATTGTCTCAGAGTATGATGTCTTGTTTCAGGAACCTAAAGGTCTGCCACCCAAAAAGGAAATAGTACATGATATTATTTTGTAGCAAGATGTTCCATTGCCTAACATTGGAATCTACAGGTTGTCTACTTTAGACAATGCTGAAATGAAGAGGCAAGTGTAAGAGTTGCTCGAGAAGGGGTTGATCAGGCCTAGCACATCACCATGTGGGTCACCAATCATTTTGGTGAGGAAGAAAGATGGCTCATGGAGAATGTGCATTGACTACTAAGCATTGAATAAGATAACAATCAAAAATCGTTATCCCCTTCCCTGCATAAATGATCTTTTATATCAATTGAAGGAAGTTATTTATTTCACAAAGATGGACTTGCATAGTGGATACCATTAGGTCAAAGTTGTAGAGCAAGATTCATGGAAGACTGCTCTCAAAACAAAGCAGGGATTGTATGAGTGGTTGGTTATGCCTTTTGGCTTGACCAATACCACTGCTACTTTCATGAGATTAATGAATGATGTACTCAGGCCTTTTCTTGATGATTTTGTTATTGTGTATCTGGATGACATTCTGATTTTTAGTAAAATGTGTGAGGAACACCTAAATCATGTTAAGCAGACATTAGATGTTTTGAAAAGAGAAAAAATTTATGTTAAACTCTCAAAATGTGAATTTGGAAAAACATCTCTACATTATTTGGGTCATATAGTAGGGGTGGTGAATTGAAAATAGATCCCTCTAACATGGCAGTCATTGTAAATTGGCCTAAACCCAAGTCTACTACAGAAGTGAGAAGCTTCTTAGGAGTAGCACAATATTGGAGGAAGTTCATCTCTAACTTTTCCTCAATTGCATCTCCCTTACATGCTTTGACGGGATTGAACAAGGTGTTTCAGTGGGGAGGCAAACATCAGAAAGCCTTCGACACCTTGAGAAAAGATTAGTACAAAACCTATACTAGCACTTCCTAATCTACAAAGACCATTTGAGATCCAAATAGATGCCAGTGACTATGCCATGGGAGCAGTGTTGACTCAGCACGGTAAACCCATATGTTATCATTCTGAGACTTTTAAT